>JAFNEN010001736.1:0-23357 GCA_019343175.1 Oedothorax gibbosus
GGTTAAAAAACGTTTTTTTTAAAGTTGGGGACGTAATTTTTTTTTTTTATTTTTTTTACCCCCCGCAAAAAGGTGAAATCCTTCCCTATAGGGAAATGCATTTTCGGCCTACAAAAAAAATTTCCTTGCTAAGCCCAAGACTTTGTTTTGAGGGATACCCAAAAAAAATAGGGGGTCGACTGCCTGGGGGGGGGACCTTAAAGTTTTTAAAGTGAAAACTGGAGGGGGTTGGCCCCAAAACGTCGGCCTGGGAAGGACTTTTAAGGGAAAAGGGCCCGGGGGCCCCCTGGGTGTCCGCCACGAAAGAAGGTTAAAAACCGTGTTTTTTTTAAGAGGGGTACCTCTTAAAAAACGAGCGGTTTTAATCAGTTGAGTTAATTTCCCTCCTTTCCGTGCCGAAAAAGCATTCTCCTAGGGGTGAATTTCACTCTTTTTGGGTGGGGAAAAGAAAATAAAAAAACAATTTCGTCCCCACACTCTTAAAAAGAGCGGTTTTTTTAATCGTCTGAGTTTAAAATTTTCCTTTGGGCCGAAAATGCACTTCCCTATAGGAGTAAATTTCCTCGTTTTTTTAAAGTGTATTTTTGGGCCTGCAAAGAAAGCCCCCTATTTTTGGGAGGGGGTTACTTTTTTTCGCTGTCGTTGAACTGGTACCTTTGGGCCTGCCGAAGACCCGGGACCCCCGTGTTTTTCCCCAAGCCGTTATCCCGGGTACTCCCCCGAAAAAGGTTCTTGTCCTCCATGGGCTCCCACGTCAAAAACCCCTCTTACCCCACCTGGGAAAAAAATAAATACACGGGCGTTTGGTAATAAAGGATATTTTGGGTTTTTTGGGAGCATATATTTTTTTTTGGGGGTTGGGCGAGACCCGTTAAAACCTTGTCAAGTAAGACAACACAAAAGACAACACAACATAAGGGATCCATCAAATTTTTTTTGAGACGGAGGCCAAATAAGGGCCCCCCAAATTGGTTTCACCCCCCAAGTTTGATTTGGTATGGGGGAAATTAAGGGGCTTTCGGACCCAAAGTTTAAGACCGTACTCGGTGGTCTTCGTGGTCCGGGGGTCGATCCAGGGCCTTTCCATCCGGAGACCGAGACCTGACCACTGGGCCCCTACAAACCCCCTGGATTTTTAACACACCACATTAAAATAAAATAATAACAATGCAGTACAAAAAGCCCTTTTACGAAATTTAACCAACTTTCACGTTTAACACTTTGATGCAGGTTTTTTTCCGCTAATTTTATAAAAACATTTCGAATCCGTATTGTACGGCCGTGTAAAAACCTTTTGAATGAAGGAGTTAAAACCTTTAGCTTACTTTACGGGCGGGGTGGAAAAAGGCCAACTTTAATAACAAAGGGCCCGAAGAGCTCTCCCAAACATGACGCAGACGGGGAAATTTTTTACGTCACTGTTCCCAGTCCCGGGAAGATCGAGAAACCAGTTGGGGACGCATTCGGAGCCGTAAAATTGTGCTGGGGGCCGTGAACGAGTGGTTCAAACGGGTTTCGAGACGGTTTTTTTTCATCTTCGGAAAAACCCCGCACTGGGAACTGTGCCGTCAAAATTTCCGTCCCCCGAGCTTGTTTGGGAAAGCTTTTTCCCCGGCCCTTAGTAGTTAGTGGGCCCGGTCTGGAACCTTTTTCATTCATATTGTAGCCGTCCATATACCGTACCACACGCAATCTAAAATAAAAACCCAAACGCTAGATGGCGCAAATTTTACTACTGCGCTCCTAACTGTCTTTAGATTGTAAAAAAATTTTGTATTTATAAGTCGAAGAAAATTTGGGGTACCTTACTCATCTTGGGGTCCTTTTGGTGGACACGAGTTTTTGTAGTATTTTCAGTAACATTACAAAAATTTAAATTTTAAAAAGCTGTTTTTTCCAGAATTTGTTCTCAATGACGCCCACTTTTTTTGTCCTTTTTAAACGTCGGAAAGAAAATTCCCTTTTGCCTTCAATCGGAGAAAGGATTTTTTTTGTGCTTCGTGGATTCAACCAAATTAAACTTGCCCGTCAAGTAAAATTTTTACCACCTACTTTTCTTTTCGAAGAAAAATTTATGAAATATTTTTTTAAAAAATATCTTTTTGTCGCCACAATTTTCCATGTTCTTTAAACTTTCTTTCGAAAAAGAGAAGAAAAAAAAAATTGTAAAAAGATGTTTTAAAAATAAAACAAACTTTTGCTTTTTTTAATTTTAAATTAGAATTCCCCTATGCTCTTTCTTGAAAAAATTTTAAAAACCCCTAAAAAAAACTCTATGTAAATTTTTCAAAAACCCAAAAAATGAATCTATCACATAAAAAAATATTTACCCCAAATTTTTTTTTTTTTTTTAAAATTAATTTTTTTCGAAAATTTTTTCGAAATAGAAAAATGAAAAGGGGTTTAATAAAAAAAAGGGAAATTTTAAAATTTTTTTTTAAGGAGTTTTTAAGGGTTTTTTTAAATTTTTAAAATTTTAAAAATTTTTTTAAAAATTTTTTAATTTTTTAAAAAAATTTAAAGGTAATCTAGCCCGTTTTTTTTTCTTAAAAAATATTTTCCCCCACTTTTTTTTGCGACTTGGGGGGGTTTGTTCTGTGAAAAGGGGGTGACGGACAGACGGAAAAACTGAACGATTTTCAAAAACCCCTTTCCCCTTTTTAAGTTAAAAAAAGTAGTGTGAAAGCAAAAAAACAGCCCAAAAAAAAAAAAAAAAAACGTCCTTTAAAAATTTTAAAACCCCCAAGCCCTTTTTTAAAACCCCTTTTTTCCCCGGGGCCCAAAAAACCCCCAAAAACAGGATTTTTTTTCCCCTTTTTTCCCCTGCATTAAAAACAAAACCCCAAAAAAGACACACTTTTGTTTTTTTTCGTGATGTCAAAAAAACCCACATAAATTTTTCCTTTTAAAAATTTTTTTTTGGGTTGTGCTGGGGGTTTTTTTTTTCTTTGAAATTTTTAAAATAAAAATCTGGATTCTGATTTTAAATTTTTTTAAGGGGGGGTTTGGGGGGCGCTGGCCCGGGGGGGTTTAAAGTAAAGTGCATCAAGGGGAACCCCATGGGGGAAAAAAAATTTTTTTTCTCTGCCACTTTTTTTTCCCTCCGGCCTTTTTTTTTTTTTTAAAAATTCTTTTCTTTTTTTAAAAAGCGGATTATTTTTAAAAATTTTAAAAAACGGATTTTTTTTATGTGAAAAGTAGCTGATTTTACAAAGGCCCCGCCCTTTCCCCCCCTTTTTTTTTTTAAAAGGGGGTTTCAATATTTTTTTTTTTTTAAATTTTTAAAAAATTTTTTTAAAAAAATATTCGAAGGAAAATTTAAAAAAAATGGGAAGAAAAAGCCCGGGGGCCCGTTATCTACCCTTTTCTTTAAAAAAAAACCCTTTTGTAAAAATATTAAAAACCCGGAAAAGTGGCAGAAAAAAATTTTTTTTTTTTCGCCTTTGGGGGTTAAAACTGAGCCACTTGATTTTTGGGGGACCCGCGGTCCAGCCGCCCTTTTCCCCCTTTTTAAGGGGCCCCCCCCCAAAAATTTTTTCGACCCGAAAGTTTGACCCCCCTCTTAAAAACTCCCTTATTTTTAAAAAATTTTGAAAATTTCGGGGGAAAATTTTTCTTTTCCCCAAAACTTTTTTTCACGAACATAAAAAAAGTAATAACAACAACCCCAAAAAAATTTTTGGGAAAAGGGAAAAATTTTCCTGAAAAATTTAAATATTACTTTTAAAGTTTTAAAATTTTCGTAAAATGGTCTTTAAAAACTTTTCGGGGCTTTAAAACTTTAAAAAATTTAAAGATTAAAAAACAGTAATAAAAAATAGCAAAAAAAATTTTAAAAAATTTAAAATTAATAGAAAAAAAAAATTTTTTACTAAAATTGGGTAAAATTTTTGGGGTTTTAAAAATCGAACCCAACAAGCACCCCCTTTTTTTTTTACGTAAAGTCAAAACCCTACATACATTTTACCTTTAAAGTTATGGTTTTGGGAGTTTAAAAAAAAAGTAATAAATAGAAAAAAATAATAATAAAAAAAGTAAAAATAAAAATTTTAAAAGGAAAAAAATAAAAAATAATAAAAATTTTAAAAGAAAAAAAGGGGAAAAATTTTAAAAAAAATTTTTAAAAGTAATAATAATAAAAAGGGCAAAAAATAAAAAAATAAAAATTTAAACAAAAATAATAAAAAAATTAGCAAAATTTAAAAATTTAAAATAATACAAAAGGGAATAATTATAGCAAAAGTAATAAAAAAATTAGGAAAAATAAAAATAAAAAATAGGGAAAAGTAAAAAATTTTGAAAAAATAAAAAATTTTAGAAAAAAAAAATAAAAAAAAAAAAGAAAAAAAAAAAAAAAAAAAAAAAAAAAAAAAAAATTTTTTTTGGCCCAAAAAATTTTCCGGGGGGGCCCCGGCAAAATTTTTTTAAAAAAATTTTATTTTTAAAAAATTTAAAAAAACCCGGGGAATTTTTTTTTTTTTTTCAATTTTTTTAAAAAAAATTTTTGTTTTTTTCCCCCCATACCTGGTGAAAAGGGGAAAACCATGGCAAAAAAATTTCCCCTTTTAAAAAATTGTGATTTAAAAAGTAATTTTTTTGGGGGCCCAAAGGGCCCCCTGAAAAGCCCCTTTTTTAAAGGGGAAATAGGGGGGTTTTGGGGTAGAAGTTTTTAAAAATCCCTTTTCACCTTTTGGGGATTTTTTTTTTTTAAATTTTTTTTAAAAAACTTTTTTTTAGGGAGGGACAATACGTTTTCCCAAAGTTCAAAAAAAAACTTTTTCTCTTTAAGCTTTTTTCTTTTAGAAAAAAATTTTTTTTAAAAGGCATTTTACATCAAAAAAAATTTTTGGGAAAATTAATTTTTAAAATTTTTTTAAAAAAACCCCTATACAGCTATTTTCTTGTTCAAAAAACCCCAAAAAGGTTTTTTTTTTAAAAATTTTTAAAACGTTTTTTTAATTTTTTACAAATAAATCAGTGGTTAAAACCCTTTTTTCTGGACCATCCCCTCGTATTTTGGGTTTTTAACCCCAAATCCCCCCTTTTTTAAATTTTCATGTTATGTTAAAAAATTTTTTTTTTAATTTTTGTAATTTAAAAAAAATTTTTAAATAATTTTTAAAATGGGGTTTAAAAAAAAACCCCCCAAAAAGTTTTTAATCGGGTTTTTTTTTTAAATACAATAAAAAAATTTTAAAACCCCTTTTTTTAAAAAAGAAAAAAAAGTGAAAAAATTAATTTAAGATATTTTTACTATTTCAAAAAATTTTTTAAAAGATTTTTTTAAAAAAAAAATTTTGGGGGGGGTGTTTTTTGGGGGTTTTGGAAAGGGTTTTTTACGGTAAAAAAGGAAAAAACTTTTTTTTAATTTTTTCCCCCTTTAAACACTCATCCCCCCCTACCCGCCCCTCAAGTTTTTGGGGGGCCCCCTTGAAACCCCCAAAACCCCCCCTTTTTGGGGGGGGACCCCCCCTTTTTTTTGGGGGAACCGCTGCAAAAAATTTTAAATTTTTTTGGGGGGCAAAAATTTCCCTTTCTTTTTTTTGGGTTTTCCGAACCTATCCCTTTGGGTTTTGGGCATCGCCCGAGGGGGGGCCAAACCTTTGACGGTATTTTTGTTACATAAAAAAGGGGCCTTGTATTGTTTTGAAGCCTCCTGCGTGAAGCCACTGTGTGAAAATTTTTCTAAAAAAAAGGGGAAAAAAAAAAAATTTTTTAAAAAAAAATTTTTAAAATTTTTTTAAAAAGTTTTTTATTACTTTTTAAAAAAGGGTAAAATGTTCGCCACACAAAAGTAAAATTTTTTTCCCCCAAAAAATTAAACCCCTTTTTACATTTAAGGGGGAATGTCAGCCCCAAAAAAACCTAATGCATTATTTTTTTTAATCACTTTTTTTTGCAAAAAAATTCCCTTGTCATGTTATCCCTTTTCCCCCCATTTTTTTTTTTTCCCCCCTTCCCTTTTCTACCCCCCATTTTTTTCCCCCCTTCCCCCCCCCTTTTTTCCCAAAAACCCCCTTTTTTTTCCCCCGGGGGGGGGAAAATATCAAAAAATCCAAATTTAAAAAAAAAAAGGGGAAAAGAAAAAAAACCCCGGGTTTATTTAACTTTTAAATTCATAAATTTTTTTAAAATATTTCCCGCCATCTGCTGTATTTTTTTTTGGGTTTTTTAAAAATTTTAAAAAAAATATAAATTAAAAAAAATAAAAACATTTTTGTTTCGAATTTTTTTCTTTTGAGTTATGGGTTTATTCCCGTACCTTATGGGAAAAAAGGGGAACCCCGGCAAAAAAAATTCCCCTTTTTTGCAAAAAAGTGTTTTTCCCAAAACCCCCTGCATTTCTCTATGGGGGGTGACATTTCCCCCTTAAAAAAGGGAATTATAAGGGAATTTTTTTTAAAAATTTTAAAACCAAAAAACTTTAAGACAAATACCGTTTTTGGGCCCTGCGCGTTTTTTAAAAAAATTAGGCCCTTTCCCGTAGGTAGTTTAAAAACTTTTGTTTCCGAATTTTTAAGTTTCCCTATTTTTAGTTTGTTCGAGTGTTTGAGAGGGCTTCAGGGCGACGGTCAAGTTTAAAAAGTAAATTATTTTGAAACAGCACCCTCCCAAAAAGTGTAAAAAACACAAACTCTTTATTTTTGGATGTCCGAATTTACTGAAAAAAATCATCGTTAATCACTTTAAAAAAAATCCGGGCAAGTTTTGGTTTGTGTGTGAGTAAAATAAAAAATATTATAAGAAAAACCCAAAAAAAAATCCGCAGTTAAAAAAGGTTTTTTTAAAGCCCAAAAAAATGTGAAAAATAAAAGGGTTTTTAAAACGAGTTACGGGGCGAGTGAAATTTAAATTTTCCCCAGTTTAAAAAAAGGCTGTTTTTTAACGTGTTTTTCATACACTATTTTTTTTTTTAATAACGGGCAAAAAAGTATTTTTTTTTTAAATTTTCATTTAAAATTGGATTTGGTTTATTTTATTATTTTTTTATCACCCTTCAAATAATTTTTAAGATGGGTTTTTATATTAAAGATCATTTTTTTAAAACGGGGTGCAAAAAGTATTTCTTAATTTGGGATTGGGGAAAAAAGACGCCAAATAAAAAAAATCCGGGTTTAAAAAAAGAATTATTAACCCCAAAAACAGATGCTCTTATTTACCTTTTCGCACTATGCGTAAAAGGGAAATTTTAAAAAACGATTTTTTTTAAAAGCATCGATTTTTAAATTTTAAAAAGTTTTTGTTTTTTTTCACGATATTTAAAAAGGTTATTTTAAAAAACCCGCCTGACCCACATTTGTTTTTGTTTTTAAATTTTTGAACCCTAAAATCATCAATACTTTTATAAATCATAAATATTTTTTACGTTTTTTTTTTTTGTTTCAAAAAAATACGGAAAAAAATTTAAATATTTGCCCAAAATTTTTTTATCGAAATAGTTGAATAACAAACCAAAAAAGTAAAGAAAAAAAGCAAAAACGTCTGGGCACTATTTTTAAAAATTTGTAGTGGATCTCCATTTTGGGGATCAATCGTTATAGAAACAACAAAAAAACTATTTCAAGTGGTTTGTACAAATTTATGAACTGTTTCATTTCTAGTAGGGGGACCAGACATAAGGGAAATTTTTCCCGTAATTGGGATACAACTATCTAGCAGAAAATTTACAAAAAGTTCCCCTTTAATTTTTTTACGGGTTTTTTTTTTAAAAAAACCAACGTAGACAAAATAGGATTTCTGAAAAACTAAGGGGGATTTCATGTCGAAAAGGTTTATCACTGAAAACAAATTGGTCCCGGCTACGTGAAAAAAAGGCCAAATTAGAAAAAATATTGCCATAATACATAGTTAAGGGATTTGATTGGCCCAAAACACCCTACCCCCCAATGCTAACACGGGACCTCGTGGGGGGCCAAATAAGGAGGCCAAAATGGCCCGTGTTTTCTGCCACTTTAAGGAGAAAAAAAACTACGAAAAAAATAAACCCTCTAATTCTAAAATTACACAAAAAAAAATAAAAGGATTTAAAGTCACTAAAAAGATTCCAAAATGCAGCTAGTATTTTTACGATTTTTTTTTGTAAATTTTTGAATTTGATGGTATTATTTTTGTAGTATTTTTCTCCTTAAATGGCAGCAAAAACCCGGCCATTTTGCCCCCTTGTTTGGGGCCCCCATGCGGGGTCCCATCGTTAGCATTTGGGGGGTCCCCGTGACCTGCCCAAACTGGGTCTTTTTAAATATGATATCTATGAATACTTCATACTAAAATCTTACAAAAACAGCGTTACTCCCTTAGAATCTTTTAAATTTTCCATATCTGCGCTATTTCCCCCGGTTTCCCCTGAAAAACAAAAAAAACAATTTCCTGGGCAAAAAAACAAGGGGATCTAGCCCCCTCGGGGTTTTTTAGCAGTTCCCCAAAAATCCTTCCCCGTGCGTTTTTATTAGGGATTCGCCAAATTTTTACCAAAGGTGGGAAAAGAATTAAAAGGGGTTTTTGACTCACCCGTGACGTCAAAAAAGGGGGTCGGCGGGAGAGAGAGGGAAAATTTTGTAGTTTTTTAACCCCTTTTTGGTTGGGAAAAGGATTTGGAAATTGGGGATTTAATAATACTGTAAGAGAAAAAAGTTTAATTTCAAAGGAGTAAAATTGTTTTTTTGTTGCAGGGGGTTAAATTTAATTTTTTGACTATTTAAATTTTTTTTAAAAAAATTTTTTGTAAAGGGTTAAAAAAGCTGGGGTTTCTTAAAAAAATGGTAATTATTCGATTTAAAACGATCAAAAATGTGAAAAAATACCAGAAAAAAAAGAAATATCTTTAGGAGAGTGGGAACGTGGCTTTTTCACAGGGGTCCAACCGGACATTTAAAAAAACGAGCTTTTATTTGGAAAGAAAAAAACTACGGGTGTGAAAACATCACACCCACTTTTTTTTACTATCGAAAATAGATGTCCCGTTTTGCTAGAATTTGTAAAAGATTTTTAGGTACTAGAAGGTTTTTGTTTTTTAGTAAAACAGCAACCCTTTGGGGGGCCCAAAAAAAAAAAACCGGATTTTAACCGAATGCGCGATTTTAACGAGGTTTTTTATAAAAAATTGTACTTTTGATGTTTTATTTCTCGCAATAAAGTTTTTAAAAAAAAGCCCGAGTTTTGGGATTTAAAAGATTTAAAAAAAAATCAAATTAAATAAATATTTTCTCTTAAAAAAAAGGAAAATTTAGAAAGGACATTATTAATTACTATAAAAATTTCCATTATTGTACAGGGAATACTAAAATATTTTTAAAAAAAATCATTTTTTTAGTTTAAAAAAAAACAAAAATTTTTTTCGTGTTCAAAGCAAACCCATCCCAAAACCCTTGCAACTGAAAATTTGGGGAGAACCCTTTTTAAAATTTTTTTTATTGCCCCTTCAGTTTAAAATTTAACCCGATAAATAAAAATACTTTCTTAGCAGTCGTTTTAAAGTAAGAACTATTTTGAAGCTTCCCCCTTTTAATAAAATCTAGAATTTTTACTGCGTGGGTAAATAAAAAAAGCTTTGCCTACCCCGCCTAAATTTTACCGTGTGTCCCCATGTCGATTTTAAAAAGGTTTCGCATTTGGAAAAAAAAGTTGAAAAATTGGGAGACATGATTCAAGGCGCGATTAAAACTTTTTAAAAACAAAAAGAGTGAAATTCACTCCCATAGGAGAAGTGCATTTTTCGGGGACCGGAAAAGGGGTGAAAATTAAATTTGACTGAGTTAAAACCCCTTTTGTTTTTTAAAAGGTATATCGAAGCACGATGTTAACGCGGGGGCGGGTATAGCGAGGGGTTTCTTTTTTTAAACCCATAAAACTTTTAAAAAATTCTATGGCAGATCCCATTGGGCAAGCCCTTATTTGTAGACGTTTTTTATTTTTTCGAATTAGCTGCCGGGTGGTTTTGTTTGTTCTGAGAGTGGTTTCAGACGGACAGACGGGAAAAATTTCGAAAAAAATTTTTTTGAATCGGTACCTTCTTTAAAATGGGTAGAAAAACAAAAATCCCCCATTTTTGGATTTTTTTAGCCCTTCGAAAAACTCCATTAACCCCTTTGATTTCAAACAGCAAATAAAAAAACCCTACTTTCAGGACTAAAAAAATATACGTTTTAAAATTCATGGATAAAAAGTTTTCGTAATTTCCCCCATAAAAATATAAAACCTTTTACCCTTCTTTTGGGCTTTTTTTGGGAAAAATTTTTGGCGAAAAAAGAGATATACTAAAAACACACTTTTTTTACAGCTCTAGCACGACGACCTTCGAAAAATAAAACCAAATTAAATTTTTTTTAAAAAAAAAGGCCTTTTTGGCACGTTAAGGTAAAAATTTTTGGGCGATTTCCCGTCATCGTATTTGGCGAAAAAATAAAAACTTTAAAACCCTAATATGCAGCAGAATAAAAAACTTTTTTAAAATTTTAAAATTATTTTCCAAAAAGTTTTTTTTAATTTCTTCTCCCGGGAATTTGGCATCAAGAAAAAAGGAAAAAAAAGATCGGTTTTGAGCGAAAGTGGTGTTTTTTTTTTCAGAATTTTTAAAATTTTCTCAAAAAAAAATAAAAATTTTTGAGACCTAAAAGTTAAAAAATCTGAAAATTTTAAGTATGCTACACATTTTTTCCCAAAAGTTACAAATAAAAAAATTTTCTAGTTTATGAGTTTATAGAAAAACATGCCACACACAAACAAAATTTCTTTTTTAAAATTTAAAATAGTTTTGTAATTGAAAGTAATAAAAGGAAAGTAGACAAAAAAGAAGCGACACGTCCTTAAAGTAGCAAAATTTTTCTAAACTTTCCCAGCCCATTTATTAAAAAAATTTTTCCGACCCCCATGGACCCTGAGTGGACCAGTGGATAATGGGAAATTCTTTTTAAAATCCAGTTGACATCCCTGACACGAGACTTCCGGCTGCCTTTTTTAGAATTCACCCCCCCAAAAGGGTCTAGAAAAAAAAAACTTTTCCGGTTTTTCAAACCCACATCGTAAAAATTATTTTTCCTCACCTTAAAATACATTTTTAAAGAAATAAACCCAACGGGATGGGCCACGCCTGCATGACGTAAATTTTAAGCCCAACCTATGTTTTAAAACCCAACAAACAAACCACCCGGCGGCAAATTTTCGTATAAAAAACGGAACGTCTACAGATACGTAAAGCATTCCCTTCTTTCCCCACAAAAAAACCCAAAGCCCCGGGGCCTTTTCGAGGGGGTTTTTTTCACGTCGGGGATGGAAACAGCCCCAGCGGTTTTTTTTCTTCGTTTTTCGGGAAATTTTTACTTTTTTTTTGGTATTCAAAAAATGAGTTATAAGAATTTTTTAAATTTTTTAAAATTTTTTTTAAAATGGCAACTTCGTGTGTGCTGTTGGTTTTTCAAAAACATGTAAAAAAGGGAAGTTTCCAATAGAAAGAAAAGTTTTTTCTAATGGGCATTTTGAGAGGAAACCGAAGAAAACCTATAAGTATCCCTTAAAAAAAGAAAAAAAGGCTTTAAAATCATCTAAATTTTCTTTTCCTTTTAAAATTTTTTTTTTTTTTTAAAAAAGTAGAAAAAAAAGTAAAAAGCGGCGCGGTTTCGAAAAGGGTCTAAAAAAAGGGTTTAAAACCCAAACTTTTAAACCCATTTTTTACCCAAATTCAGCCCAAAACCCTTTTGTAGACCCCAAAATTGTAAAACCGAACAACATAGGGAATATACGTAAAAAAAAAGAAAACAGAGTTTTTTACACCCATTGATTTATTTCAACCCTTTAAAGAAAAAAAAAAAAAAAAGTAGACAAAAAGTAGAAGGGGTTGGGGGGCTCGAAACGTCTAAAAAATCTCTGAAACCAACATTTCACCCTTTTTTTTAAACCCTTTCAGCCCATTAGCCCTTTTGTAGACACCCCCGGGAAACCAAAAGGCAACCTTGAAGTATACGTAGAAAAAAAAAAAAGAGCTTTAAACCTCACTAAATATTCTCATTATCCCTTTTTTTTTAAAAAAAAAAAAAAGTAACAAAAAGTAAAAGGGGCCGGTGCGGCTCGCAACGTCCTCAAAAATGTCTTGAAAAAACATTTCACCCCATTTTTACCCTTTAAAGCCCATTAGCCCCTTTTAGACCCAAAATGGGGCCAAAGTTGAGGGGGGAAAAAATCTTTTATCCCCCCTTTGAAATCCTTTAAGGGAGACGTCCTGCCCTGCCCCCATTTTGGAGACTTCCCAGAAAGGGGGGGGAAAAGCCACTTTACCTGTCCTTTTTTTTCCCATTCAATCACCCCCCAATTCAGCGGATCACGCGCGGGATTTTTTGGGCGAAGATACACTCTAAATAAAAACGAGCTTTTTAACTAAAGTCTGATTTAAATTTTCCACTTTTTCCCCCGGTCCCGAAAATGCACTTCCCTATGGGAGGGGAATTTTCACCTTTTTCGGAGTGGGAAAAAAGAAATAAAAGAAAAAAAATCTGCGCCCTACCTTTTAAAAAACAAAGGGGGGGTTTTAACTCGAGTTTTTCCACCCCTTTTCCCGGGTGCCAAAAATTGCACTTCTCCTATGGGAGTAAATTTTTAAACTTTTTTGTTTTAAAGGTATACTTTTGTAATGGTTTGGAGGGTGGGACCCCAATTAAATAAGGTTCTTGTCTTTTCATGGAAGGGGCCCTGGTTTTGGGCCCGAGCTTGTCATAAAAATGCCGACCCATAACCGGTCTTTGGGAGCCAAAAAAGTCCAAAAGAAAAAAAAAAATCCGCGTAGAGAAAAGGGGAAAGTTAAATATACTTCAAAAAACCCCCGAAGCCCCGTACATGTCGCCCTTAAAAGTTAACCCCTTAGGTTTCCCGTTTTTCACTTGACGTTGTTCGAAAATTAAAGACGCCCCCCCCCAAAGCCCCCCCAGTGGACGTAAAAAAAATTCAACTCCCCTTGGGAAAAAGTGTTGTAGATGTATTTGTATATCAAAAAAAATTAAAGGGTTTCAATTGAGTAAAATGATACCCTAAGACGCACCGGTTTTCCACATTTTTTAAAACCCGGGTTTTTTTTAATAGTCGCCAATTTTCACGTTTAAATAACACATATAAAAGTTTTAAAGGGGGGCCGTGATTTAAATTTGTATATTATTAATAGTAAACCCATTATTATTAATTAAAATATTTAGCAATTTTTAATTAAAACAATAAAAAATTGTAATTTTTAAATGGTGGTAGACTTTTATAATTAAAGAATAATTTTCACGGTTTTTATTTCTATTTTCCCAATGCTATTAAAAATAATTGACGATTAACACGAAATAAACCACGAAATAACTTTACCCCTTTCCAGCGGGCCTATTAGTTTTCCCGGTGTTGTATCTTTTTTTGGAAAAAAACCTTTTAAACGGGGGAAAATTTTAAACCCCTTTTTATTTTTTTGGGAAAATGAATGCCGAATATGAAATTTTTAATAACGTGAAAAAAATTTGGGAAAACATTACTGTCTTTTTTTATAGTTTAAAATTTTCCCCAACAGAGGGTTTCATTGTTTGGAAACTTTAAAAATTTTAAAACATTTCCCCTTTAGAAATAGCTTTTTTTAGTTTTTTTACAATCGTATTTTTAAGTTCAAAATAATTTAAATCGTTTTAAAAAAATATTATCGAAAATTTAAATTTTTTTTCATAAAATTTTTTTTAAATTTATTTAAAGTAATCCTCCGTCTTGGTTTATAAATTTATATATCATTAGCGCTTGGTGAAAAATTTTAAAATGGTTTGTAATAGAATTTTTTTAAATTGCTTAGAAATAACAAAAATTTATATTTTAAGGGAATAAGTTTCTGAAAAAAATTAAAATTTTTTGTGAAAAAACGTTTCGAAATTTCATAAACGGGGGGTGTCCTTTTAAAAGTAGGTCCGATTTTTCAAATTGTGACCTGACACCCACGTCTTGTGTTTTTTCCTTTGGGGGGCTTCGTAAAGATGGGGTCTACTTTTCCCCCCTTTAAAATCACGATTTCCCCAATTTTAAAAAAGGAAAAATTTGGACGGGTTTTTTTTACCCCGGGGATTTGCTGCAAAACAGTATGGGAAGTTGCTTTTTGGGGTTGGATTTTGTGCCGTACCCAAAAAGGCGCCCCCCTTGAGAATTTGGGAAAAAAATTTTAGGTTATTTTTCCTTCAATGTCAGTTTTTGATTTTTTATTTTTAAGTATGAATAAACTCCTGAATTTACCTTTAAAAACTCGGACATTTTTTTAAAGGAAACACCTTGTAGTTTTTTTTTATTTTGAAATATAGAGTTCCATAAATTTTAAAAATCCCTTAATATGTAGTATATGCGTATACGTTACTATACTATTTTGCGATATTTTTTAAAATTATTAAAATACTACGTATTTTAAAAATTTTTTAAAAAAAAAAAAAAACTTTTTTAAATGAATTGAATTATATATTTTTATTAAGGTTTTTCCATATAAGTTTATGAATGTTAAAAATTTTAGTTTTTTTTTTATGGGGTTTTTAAAAAAAACTTTTTTAGTTTAATGAAGGAAATTTTAATTTTTTAAATAGTTTGAAAAATAACAGGGTGTGGGAAAAAAAGGTCCGATTTTTTAAAGGTATTTTACAGGGGGGGGTTTTTCTATACAAAATAAAAACAAATCAAACATAAAACATTGGGGGAAAACAAAACCCTATTTTTTTCTATAAGGCCAATGTGTGGCTTTATGAAGGGCACACCCCCAAACGAAAATGAAATTTTTTCCCATACTGTCTGAAAGCAAGCAGGAGAAAGGGGAACCCAACACCCTGTAAAAATTTTTTAGCTTTAAAGGTTGGAAAATGGGTAAAATTTAAAACCCGTCTTGGGGTTGCCAGTAAAATTTAGGGAAAAAATAGCGCTTTATTGCCGGGAAATTTTCCAAAAATTTTGGGAAAAAATAGTCGCCTTTTTATCAAAATAGTAGAAAAAATAGTTGCATAAAATTTTAAAATACTAACCCAATACAAAAATTTAAAGACTTATTTTTATTTTTTTTTTAAAAAATTCTCTTGAAAAAATTATTTAATTTTGATTGCAAAATTTTTTTCGGAAATGAAATCCAAAAAATTTTAAAAGGAATTAATTTTGAAATGTTCAAAGGTTTTCACTTTTTTTTTTTTTGATTATGATAGTTGTAGTTTTTAAGCAAGGTTTTAAATTTTAAAAATTTATAAAATTAAAAGGGAGTAAACAGAAAGGAAATTACTTTAAGAAAATTTAGGACCAATATGTTTTGACTTAGGAGCAAAGTTTTAATCTAGGCCCTTTTTGGGGAAAAAATTTTTACAAAAAAAAAAAATTTTTTTAAAATAATCGGGGCAATATTTGGGATGTTACTGAAATCTCACGGGAAATTTTATTTTTACGATCACCAAATTTCCCGAGATTATAGAATTACTAGAGTTTTGCGATTAAAAAAGCATCAAATTTTCGATAACAAAGGGCCCTAAAAATTTTTTTTGGGAATACCTTTTAAAAAATTTTAAATTTTTTAATTTTAAGATCGTCTGAAATTTGTAAGTTTTTAAGATTTTAAAATTTTTTTCGAGTTAAAGGTTATTAGATTTTTGAAAATACGATTAAAAAAAATGTTTTTTATTAAATTTTCTAAAAAACCTAATCTCCGAAATTGGAAAAAATTTTATTTTGTTGTCTAAAAATTGAAGGAATAGATCGCTTTTTGCGGAAAGGGGGGCTAAAATTTAAAACCCTGCTAAAACAGTAAAAAACCCCCAATGTAAATTTTTGTTTTCCTTGCCCAAATTTAATTTTGGGGTTTCCCTTAAAAAAAAAAAGGGTTTTTTAAAAATATTATGTCTCAATTCATCTTGGAATTAATTACCTTAAAAAAATTTTAAAAATTTTAAAAAAAAAGGGATTTTGGGGGGGGAAAATTTTTGTTTTTTTTTTTATTTTTCACCATCATTTAAAAAACACAAATTAAACCCCCCCCCAAAAAAAAAACATTTTTTAATCTTTTTAAATTTGAAAAAAATTATTAAAGGTTTGATATTTCTTTTCACTACTTTTCACAAAAATATAAACACAAAGCAGCATTTTCCCAATTTTAAAAATTTAATAAAGAAGGATTATTTAAAAAAAAAGTTTTTAAATTTTAAAAAACAAAATCCCGATAAAAAAAAATTTCGCTGTTTGTTGTTTGATTTTTACAAAAGTTTACAAATAAAGTAGTGGGAGTTAAAGGTCCAAAAAAATCAAAAATTAAAAAAAAATTTTGAATTTTAAGTGGTTTTGTTAATTTTTTTTTTTTAATCAAACAAAAAAAGAACTATCATAAAATTTTTAACAATCCCCTACAATGCGAGTTTTAAGACTTAAAAAGTAATGAAAAAAGCTTATTTGCAAAATTAAATTTTTGACCTTTTTAAATTTTTTTACTCCCCAGAATATTTTTTTTAAACCCAAAATTTAACTTTGAAAGAAAAAACCGTTTGAAAAAGGAAATAAAAAACACAGTTTTTTTTGTTTAACTAATTAATGCAACATTAAGTTTAATTTAAATTATTTTTTGTTAATTTGAAAAAAAGTTTTAATTTTTTTCATGTATCTTTTCTATATGTAAAATAAAAATTTGGAAAGTTTGGGTTTAAAAATCTTTTACATAAATTTAAAAATTCCCCCTTTTTAAAATTTTTTTTTAAAAACTAAAAATTTTAATGGGTTTTTCCCCCAAACTTCGGGGATGTGCCAAAAGGTTTTAAACCAAAAGATTAAAAAAATAGATTCTTATTAGCAAAAAAAAAATACTTTTTCCGCAATAAACGCGCGTCTCTGAAAACCCCCCCTATCCCAAACCAAAGTGAAACCTTCTGTCCCAAAAATCCCACAATTCCCAAATGTCCCAAAAAATCCTTTGCGATCCAACCGTCCCCAAATTCCCGCGATCCAACCGTCCCCAAAAATCCGGCGATCCACGTCCCGAAACTCCCCGGGGACCTACTGGGCCCGAAAATCCGGGGTCCTACTGTCCCCAAAATCCGGTGCCCCAAATTTGTCCCGAAACCCCGGGCGACCCTACGTCCCGAAATTTCCGGCGATCCTACGTCCCAAAAAACCCCCGGCGATCCTACTGTCCCAAAACTCCGGCGATCGTACTGTCCCGAAACTCCGGCGACCCTACTGTCCCGAAACCCCGGGGCGACCCTTACTTCCAAAAACTCCGGAGACCCTACTGTCCCGAAACTCCGGAGCCCTCTGTCCCGTTTACCCCGGGCGACCCCTACTGTCCCGATACTCCCGCGACCCCCAACCCCTTTATTTCCCGAAAAAACTCCGGACCAAAAATACCCGAAACTCCCGGGGGGCGACCCCCCCTTTTCCCGAAAAACCTTCCGGGGGGGACCCACTGCCCGAAACCCCGGGCCCGATCCAAACCCTTGTCCCCGATACGCCCCGACCCTTACTTGCCCCGATACCCCGGCAAACCCTATTTGTCCCGTACTCCGGCGATCCAACTTATCCCGAAATCCCCCCCGACCAAACTACCCCAAAAACTCCCGCGAAAAAACTACCCCGAAACCCCGCGACCCACGGGCCCAAAAAAGGGGTTGGAAAAATTCTATTTTCCGCTACAACGCAAAAAAACTCCGGGGGGAAATTTTAACGACCGAAAGGATTTTGACTATTTTCGCCAAATTTTAAAAAGGGGGGAAATACCAAAATAAAGGATATCAAAGACGCGGGGAAAAAATTTTTAAAATTTGGTCGAAAAACCCTTGAAAAATTATTTTGACAAAATGCTAAAAAATTAGTCGCTTTGGCAGATTTTGTCAAAAAAAAATTCGCCATAGTCGCCGGGGGTTGAAAATAGTGCAAATAGTTCCTTTTAGTCCCACTGGCAACCCTGCGATCTTTTACGAAGCCCCCAAAGGAAGAAACACAAGGCGTGTCCCCGGGTCACAATTTAAACTCGGACGTTTTTTTAAAACGGAACACCCTGTATAATACCTGAGAATCGCATTAGGGGGAAATTAAATTTTGTAAAAGTATATTTGTTCAAAAAATATTTTTATGATTAGCTTACGTCAAAAATTTTTAAATTTTACTTTTTTAAAAAATTTTTTGCAAAAGTTTAAAAATGATTTCATTGTTTGTGAAAAAAACTTTCCAAAGCTTGTGAATGGTATTTGTAGCATTTAGTGAATAGAAAAAAGCTATTTATGAATACCCTTATAACAAATAAAAAAATTTTAAAAAATAAATTTTTGAAAATATTACTTTTAAAATTTTTATTTAAAAGCCCATGTGTGATTCCAATTTTTTTCCCCTAAAATTTTTAGTTTAAAAAAAATTGAGTTTTTTTTCCCCCTGCTTTTTTACCATTTTTTTTTGGGGAGCTAAAAATCTTTTCAAAAATTTCGTTTTTTTAGAAAAAAAAATAAAAATTTTTGGAAAACTGAAAGGGTTAATAAAAAGTACAAAAAAGTTCTCCCCAAATTTGGTTTGTTGAGGAGTGTATTTTGGGAAAAGGAGGATTTTTTCTATAGTAAAGATGGTTTTTTTCATACGTTTATAAAAACCCGGTACGCATAAAATTAATTAACGGTATTATATGACATCTAAAATAAATTGGAAAAAAGTTGTAGAAAAGCAGAGAATTTTTTTAGAATTTTTAATTTATTTAAAAACCATTGTAATTTTTTCCCGGGGGGGGGGAAAAAAGTTTTCAAATTTTAAGGGAAAATCATTTTTCTTTACTCTATAAAAAAAATAGATATATCATAGACTTCTCTATAGATACCCCATAGAAATCAGTTTTTTTATGAGTTTGCCTTTAAACAGTATTTTTATGACAAGTTTTTCGTTAATTTACGGAAAAAAAATTGTCACAAATTTTTTAACAACCTTTTTAATCATTTGATTTAAAAAAAATTATCGATAGTTTTGAAAATTTATTTTCTTTGGGTTTGGGTTTTTAAATATCACTACTTTACTATTTTCTTTAGTTTATGAATGACCCACTTCATAAGTGTCCCCTATTTTAAAAAAATTTTTCCCAAGTTTTTCCCTAGGTTTGGGATACTTCCCAGCAACACTCTTAAAAAAAAAAACGGCGGTTTTTAATCAGTTTTATTTAAATTTTTCCAACCCCTTTTCCGGTGCCAAAAAATGCATTCTCCTATAGGGTAAATTTTCACTCTTTTTTTTTTAAGAGTGAAGGGGGTTGCGGACTATAAAGAAGACACAAAAAAACCTTTCGAAGTTTTACGGGTTTTTTAGCTTCCACACTCCCTTTTATAAAGTAAAAAGGGGAAAGGGTATTAAATCGTTCAGTCCTCCGTCCGTCTTTTCCCCCCACTTTCACAGAACAACCCGAAAAGTCGCACAAAAAAGGGGGATACGTCATTTTAAAGCCAAAAATCAGGTTAGGCTACCCCCCAAATTTTCTTTTAAAAATTTAAATTAAAAAGTATATTTAATATTTAAAAAAAAAAATTTTTTAAAATCCCCCATTGAAATAACTGTTTAATTTCCCTTTTTTTATTAAATATTTTAAACTTTGGCTTTTTCGCCAAACGTACGAGAAACTTTTTTTAAAAAAAAAATTTAAAACTCTTGAAAGAATATTTTTTTATCCCGATAAATTTATTTTGGGACTGTTTTTTAATATTACAATAGGGGTTCTTTTATGGTTCTTTTATATATGTATGGGGAAGGGAAATGCATAAAAAATTTTTCTAACTTTGAAAAAAAAAATATGAAAAAAAGACGCTTTTATTTTAAAGAAATCTTTTTTTTAAAAACTAATTTTTTATCATTCCCTTTTCGAAAAAAAAGCTTAATGAATATGGGAAATTGTGGAAAAACAAAAAGTTTTTTTATTAAAAAAAGTTTCTCATTTTTTTCGAATTTCAAAAAAAATTCAGTAAACGAAAATGAGTAATTTTTAATTTTGGGGAAAAGAAGATTCATAAAAATTTTTTAAATTTTTGGCTTTTAAAAGGGTTTAAATGGGGAAAATAAATATTACCCCTAAAGGGCCCTTTTTGGACAAATATTTTTTAAAGAGGTGTTAGTGCGTTTTTCTTGAGCACAAATACTTTTTGGGAAAAGCGGTTTTAAAAAGTTTGTGAAAAATATTCATTATCTTATGACAACTATTTTCCCTTAGTTTACAACCATTTTCATAAATATATGCGGTAGGGATTTATTTTAATAGCTTAAACAATTTATGTTTTATTAATGTTGAATAAAATTTTTTTCCTCTCTTTTAACAAAAATTTTTCATTAGTTTAGGGAAAATTCCACCCTCCCCTCCACCAAACCTTTTAAAAAACCCAAGATTTCCCTTCGGTTTTGGGTACTTGGCCAGCAAGGTGTTGCAGGCTATAAAGAAGACACATAAACCCGTCGGGGAGTTTTACTTTTTTTTTTTTTTATTTAATCATTTAATCCCCTTTTGGAACGCAAAGTTTCCTGGCGAGTTTTTGCATGATAGTGTTAGGAATTTAAAAAACTGACAAATGGTTAGAAAATTTGTGGAATTCATTTTCTTCAGTTTGTGTAAAAATGAGGCGGGAAAAAAACGATTGAGTCCCAAATGTTAAAAAATTTTAAAAAAGTATTTTTTTAAAAAGAAACTCCGCTTTCCCCACAAAAAGTTGTGGGTTAAAAAAGGTAAAAAGGGGGGACAAACACGCATTTGATTTTTCTAAAATTAAACATTTACATGTAAATTTTTAGTTTCATTTTTTTATTTTTTTAAAAATTTAATAATTTTTACTTACCCTTTGCAAAAATTTTAATTTAAAATTTCAAAGAAAAAAAATATGAATATCCTCGTTTTAGATAGAATGAAAAATTTTAATAAAAATACCCAAAGAATCTCGTGGTGAAATATATTGAGTCATTTTTTAAACTGGGTTGATGTCGCAAAAATTTTTTCTTATTTTAAATTTAAATTTTTTAAAAGAATTAAAGTTTCTCGGCGATTGGGGGGGTAATGGCAATGTGAAATTTTAAATTTTAATAAAAAAAGGCTTCATGTGCTTTTTAAAAAGAGCATTCAATTTTGGGAGGTTTTTTAAAATTTTTGAAGTACCTTTGAATTTTTTTCCCGAAATTTTCAAATATTCTAATTTTGGATGCGCCCGAATTTTTTTACGTTTTCACACTTGTCCGTAGCATTTGTAGTTTTGGGGTATTAAAGTGGGGGGGACAGGGCAGACGGACTGAACGATTATAATACCTCCCACTTTTTTCGTTTTTGAAGTAGTGTGGAAGCTTCAAAGTTCTAATATTTGTGGTTTTTGTTTGGGATAAGGTTAAATGTTAGTCACAACGTTTTGATTCAGTTCGCGAATAATATTTCAGAATTGTGGTTTGGGGTTTTTTCGAAAATTTAAATTCAGTTTAAAAAAAAGGGGGATTTCCGGAAAAAACGCCTCGGTTGGGTACTGCTTACCATGCGAAAATAAAAAGATTTCTGTTTTTTTTTTTTTTTAAGGGGGTAACCCGGGACCCAAAAAAATTATTTCTAGAAATAAAAGACATAAACTTGTAAATTATAGTGGTTTTTTTATAATGTTTAAAATTAAATAAAAATTTGTAACAAAAAAAAAAAAAATATTTACAGTAGTTTTTCTTTAAGAAAAATCCCCAAATTTTTTAAAAATTTTTTAAAAAGGGTCTCCTCTTTCAATTTTGGGAAAAAAACTCCACCAAATTTTTTTAGTTTTTTTTTTAGTACTATTTGTTCAATAACTGTGCATGGGTTTTAAAAAAGTGACTACAGTTAAAAAAATAAAATGCCCCGTACTTGTTTTGTAAAATGCCCGTAAAAATGGGCCAACACTGAAAATTATTTAATTTGACATTTAAAAAAAAAAATATACATAGTAGACCTTTTCCAAGCCAATTTTATGCACTATATATTTAAGAAATACTACTCTACTCCTTGGCCGGTTTTCACCCAATTGGGGGACTATTTGGCCCCCACTAAAAATTTTCTTCCCAAAACCTCCCGTCCCCCAGCCTTTTTTTTTCCAGTTTCGGACTTTGGGTCTTAAGTCTTTCTCCCCCTCAAACAAACCATCTCTTTTTTGGTCTTTCTCTTTTTTCCCTTTTTCCTGGACTGCCCCTTAAATTTTTTTAGTGCCTCTGTCTTTTCCCCCTTCTTTCCAAAGGGGTCCCAAACCCTTGTATTCTTTTTGCCTTTACAAAAACGGGTTATACCCTTTTTCCCTTAAAAAAGCTTTTAAATTTCGGAAAATTAAAAACTCCTTTTCCCCAAAAATCCCCTTCCTTGGGGCAGGTCCAAAAAAAAGTTCTAAGAATTTTCCCTTTTCCCCTTTTAATCAGCATTTTTTTTTTGTTTTTTTTCTTAAAGTCCCGTCTCTGATCATAGATAGCTGTTGGCTGATTATGTTTTATTTAAAAAAGGGAAACTTTGTCTTCCTCGTTATTGTTTTTTATGTTTTGAATTTTTTTAAATGCAAAAAAAAAGCGGGTTTCCCGACATTTAGTCCCTTTTTTTAATCTTTTGGAATAAAAATCATTGTCTTCGGTGAAACCCGCAAACCCCAAAATATTTAAATTCCTTCACTCTTTCAAATTTTTTGTTCATTATTTAAATTTTTTAGTTTGTATTTTTTATCAGCCCCTTGCAAAACCCAAAATCAGTATTTGTTCTTTTCAATGTTTTTTCCCCTAAAACCCAAAAGGCTGCTTTTTTTGGTTAAAACTTTAAAAAGTCAAAAAAAGGCATTTTTACTTTTGCCATCAATACTACTCATCAGGGGAAAAACTAGAGCTTTCTTTTGTTATATTAAAAAATATACCCACCCCACTTTCCCCTGTGTTTTCGGGGATCACTTTTTCAAGACAAAAAATTAAACAACAAAGGGCGATAAAATATCCCCTGTCTTTAAAACCAGTCACCCAATTTTGAAACCCCCGGACATCTTGCCCGTATCTTTACTTTAGCCCTAGGTTTTCTGAAATTTTCATTTTAACCCCAACCGATCAATTTATTTAGGAATATTAAACCGTTTAAAGTCTTTAGCATCAATTCTCTATTATTGAATATACGCTTGTTAAAATCAAACTAGAGTGGTTTGAACTTAAAATTCATTTCCCTTGGAAAATTTTCCAAAAATATTTCTTATGCTAAAAAATCGGGGCCTTTTGGTTTATCTATTCTGTCTAAAAAACCCCAATTTATAGTTTTCCGATTTTTTCTCTCTATCCAAAGGTTTAAGTTTGCAGCTATAAATTTTGTCAATTTCTTTGTATGTCAGGTTAAGCAGGGAAATCCCTCTATAGTTATTGAAAACTGGGAGTTTCCCTTTTTTTAAAATTTT
>JAFNEN010001737.1:0-21871 GCA_019343175.1 Oedothorax gibbosus
TGGCAGGAATGAAGGATTTTCCTTGTTGAATTTTTTTTTAGGTAAGCAACCAAGTTTTTTTTAAAAAAAAAAAAAATTATATTAAGCCTTTATTTCTTAACCATTTTGTGACTTAAAAGAAAAATATTTCTAAAAAAATTACCCTTTAATGCTGAAATATCTTTGAACACCAAACAGAAGCAAGTATATTTTTTATAGGTTTGGAATCTAGACGATTGGTTTTATGACACGGCAGTAGTTTTATAAAATATTTAAAGTGCCAATAAGTTGAAAAAAAAAGTTACTTGAAACTTTTTTTGGCAATGAATAGTACTTTTTACTTATATTCGTTGTATTGATCCAAATTAATGTTTAAATAATATTCTGTGATTACGCATTTTAAAAGTTTAAAAATACCTATCTTTCAATTTATTCATATAAGTACATTTATTGAACATCAAAACAAGTCTTAAAAGAATATTTAAGTAAAGAGATATTAACACATTCCATTAAAAAATAAATTCATTTTAAACTTTATACTAAAAAGTATCTTATGATAAAAAGAATAATTTTTTTAATAGTTAATAGTCTTTAATAGTAATAATTTTTAAGCCAAAAATCGGTTGTGTATCGGTTGCATAGAAAAGGGACATAAGATAACTTTTACTGGTTTTTTTTTCTAATATATCATAGAATTGGATTTTTCAAGCGAATCTATAGTAGTAAATTGCTGATGTCTATTTAACAACTTTCGCAAATCACCTTCATTGTGTTTTCACAATAAAGGGTTTTGAAGAAAATAAAAGCAATCAAAAATTCTATAGAAGTGATTTAATGCTTAAATTAATCATCCACACGATTATTCAAATTAATTCAACACGTTTCGTGATACTTTATCCTGTTACATTTCATTTTGTCGCGCAAAAGTTTTGTCAATTTCCGACGGGCATTTATTTGTCATGAATTTTTGACTAGATTTAGTCTAAGTTTTAATTGAGAAAGCAAAAATTATAAAAGAGAACCAGAAATCACCAAATATTCAATTTTACCTTTTAAATATTTAATTTTCATTTTCCCAGAGGCAAACAACCATTTAACTTTCTATGATATATGACATTGAATAAATTTCAAAATACTTAAATACTTTCTTTTGTAGACTTCTGGATTTTAATTGTAATGTCAGTAATTATATAAATAAAGGAAAACTCTTATCGTAATCATGTAAAAGAAAGTTAAAAAGATAACTAATAATTTTAGTGAAATTTCCACAAGATGATTTTATAAAGACAAAACTCTAAGAAACACGATTATTGTTATTTAAAATAGAATAATACAAATATTTTTAAAACACTTTAAAATAACTAAAAACTAGTTTAAAATTTAATTAAAAGATTCCGAAGTACACTCAGAGTCAATAAGAGACAGTTTCCAGCTACAAAAATATAGATAAATAGAAAATAAAACAAATTGTTATGAGAGATTTTTAAATCTACATTCGTAAAAAATGACTGCCCACAAACCTATTGTAAAAATCTTTTGAAAGAATTTTTTTAACTACATCTAATGACGAAAATGAAAGCTTAAAAGTGCATTTCAGTCCAAAAAGTTTTATCAAGAAAATAAAATTGAAGAGATATCATTTACCTTACATTTCTCATTTACAGTATAAGTTCTTAGAGCTTTTTATTCTTGTCGTAATTTTTTTTTATAGTATTCGATTCCAATAGCCACAGGGAATTCAAAAATGCCTTTAAAAGGTATAATAATGGGAAATGCTTTAAAAAATATGTATTATATATAACAGCTTTATAGCAGGGATTCAATGCTTTAAATTTATCATCCACATGATCATTCATATTTTTATTCTTAAAGTATTCTGATATTTTATCATTTAAATTTACTTTGTCGCACAAAAGTTGTATCGATTTCCAACTGCATTTATTTTTTATAATTTTTATTACTAAATTTAGTCAGAAGTATTAATTAAATAGTTCTTATATCTTCTGCAAACATATTATAAAATAAAATCAGAATGCCTTAGTATTTAAATTAACTGTTTTACAATTTTTAATGGCAAAATCGCGCAAAAAATTTAATCAAATCATTGACGAAAAGAATATGGTTTTTATCAATTTCTCAGTCTACATCAACTTTGCAATTTATTATTCAGAGGACAATGCCTAACATTCATTTTTCAAGATTAACAAAAAATATTTTTTTACAAATGTTTTGTAGATTTTTTTTTCTTTCATTATATCTCGAAACCGAAAGTGTGCTACAGTAGTTAAGTGTAAAAGTGAGATATAACGTGAAAACCCAAACTATGCATGATTAATTGCATTTTTCCTCAATAATTGTATATTCATTGAAAAAAACAACAACTTTATTTTGTATGAGTTAGAATTATGACATATAGGATATGCTGTTAAGATGACGGTGTATTTAGTTCACTGCCTAAAAATATTTGGTTCTAAGCGTTGTTACTTTATATGAGTAAATACTAACTCCAATTGCCTATATTTAAACTAATTTTGAGTCCTTGATGAAATATTGCAAAACTGGATAAGTATTCATGTTTCTATGTAAAACTGAAGTATTAAGGTTCGAAATCTATTATTTTGTGTCACTTTAGAGGTTTATATTCTCATAGTCATCGGTAATTCATCTTTAGTAGTTTGACTATATATATTTCTAATAAATGTCAATTCGAATATTTTTTACTTTTAAATATTCAAAAGATTTTACATAAAATGCATTCAAAGTGCGGAAGTTTGATTTTACTTTTATAAGAAACGATAGAAAACTTAAATAAAACTAATGTATACTTTCTGCATTATATAATAAAATGAGAATTTCCTCGAGTTATGTAACAGTTGTTGTTTGTATATCATATGATATCATATAAATTTATAAGGAGAAACGAAAATTGGATTTTTCTATTAATAAAAACAAAGGATTTTTTCTTAAATAATTTATAAAATATTTTTTTTGTAAATATGATTATAATACGTAGCTAATTTTAACAGATACTTAATACATTTATTATCTAAAGTATGTTAACATATATACTTCTGAATTTAGATTTTAAGTGCATGGTATAGCAGTTAAGCAGTTAAATAAATTAGTTAATGCATGTGTTTTTTTTTTCAGAAATAATGTCCAACATAGCTAGATATACCACACACACAAACACATGCACTCATAGAATTTTTTACATATTTGAGTGTTCAATTCATCCTACAAATACATTTGTATTACTACTATATTTTTTAGTCAAAATAGTTCATGATAAAGGAAATCCACTTTTAATGCTCACAAAACAAAAATACACACGTTCAAAGCATTCAAATGCCTGCACGTTGCCTGTAACATTTGTATGCAAAGCCTTCTAATAAATCTAAGCGGGTCTATATTAGAACAGTCATTATTTGAGGTAAACAATTTATCTTATCTATCTATTATTATCTACGGGGTAAACATTCCCGATTCTCCTTAATTTGATTTTATGATTAAATAAATGAGTGTAATTTTCCTATTGAACTTTGGTTCATTTTAAGTATAATAATTTGTTAAATTAATATGAAAAAAATTATTTCATGGAAACCTTTACAAAACCTACAACTTTTATAAATCTAATTTTATTACTTCCCATTTACCACATAATTATCTTCCTAATGACCAGAGTTATCTTACGACGACGTTACGGATTGTTTGAAATAAGTTTATTTTAGCAATAAATACACGAAGTAAATTCATATAGTGGGGTAGTTAAAACAATGGAATATCAATTTCCCAAACGTATTTACTTAGATGAATATATATTTTTATTATTACCAAAAATAAATTAATGCCTTTGAAACAATTTTTATCCTATAAGGCCATCTGGTACATATATGTAAAAGTAAAAGCTAGTCGAAATCTATCGTAAAGGAAAGTTCGAAGGGGCGGAGTATGGTTTATTTGTGGGATAAAAGACAATGCTTGATGTAAGTCAAACAGTCACTGAGGCGTGTTCGTTCTGATTTAGATGAATTAGCTGCCGGGTGGTTTATTTATGAGGTTCACGGCAACGTGTGACGTAGATGTGACGTCACTGCAGCCGTGCCTGTTCCATTCGTCTGTTTCATTGATCTTCCCGATGGCCTTGTACGACTGCGTCAGCTTGTAGCCAAGTGTCATTGGCTTGTTTCAGGTGACGCCTTCTTTCAACTTTCATTCCTGCATTTCCTGTGATCGGTACTCCGATTGTTCACCAACCAAAACACTAGATAGAATTTAGGTAGTTAGTTAAGTTTATCGTTTCCAGATGTCTATTTATAACCACCCGCGAAGAGTTTAAACACACACAATGTTGCATCGTATTTTAGAACCCTTGTCAAGTGACGAGGTCAGCACCTGAGCGCGCATCCAAACGGAACTTCGAGCGATATCTATACGCTAACGCAGTCATAACGCCTATAGTATGATTGTGATACGAACCTGCAATCTTCTGGATGTGAAACCAAAGGATTATCGTCCTCGGCAGCGGGGGACCTAGAATATTTATTTATGCAACAAGTGTGAAAGTAACACTTTTTAAAACTAGTGGATTTTATTTCACGAGCGAGTGAAATAATGACACGTGTTTTAAAAAGTTTACTTTTCACACGTGTTTCTTACACTATTTTTTATAATTACGTGAAAAAAATCAATATCATTGGTTCAAAAATAATTCACGTGCTTATTTTTTTACGTAAAGAAGATCGGCATCGATAAATCTCTGGAACTACAAAGGCAAACTTATTTTTTTAGTTTAAAGTCAAACATTTGAACATGGATAGAAATTCAAACATAAAAAAATAATAACATTCACGCGCATAATATTTATAATTAAAGCAGATCAATAAATTTCTGGATTTTATGAATATTATGAAATAGAAATTTTACATGAAATGTTGGCATCTTATAAAAAATGTGAAAAAAGTACTTTTTTTCACTGCTTTTGGGTGAAAAAAAGTAATTTTTTATCACTGTTTCTAAAAAGTATAACTTTTCACACGCGTCTGATATTAAAATTATAGTGTAAAAATCGAATTTTTTTCATGCAATTATAAAAATCATTTTATTTTCATTCAGCACTTCTGATTCCACTCAATATATCTAAAACAGGCGTTCTTTCAGTACGTGCAGGGTTACGGAGGAATTTGCCTGGGATAAATATGGGTCTGCTAGACTGAGGTTTGGGCTGCGGGAACGAGTATCTCTTCTCTGCGGGGCTTAGTGGGGAGATTAAAGAGAGCACATCAAGAACTTAAAAGGGTAGGAGAAGTGGATTAGTATCTCATGTGCACCTCTTTTGATTGAATGAAGCCAAAATCATATATTTTTCCTATTTTTAGTTATCTTGAAATATGAATTCCTACATTATTTATTTTGGTTAATATCGTCTTTTTGAAATGCTTCTTCATCTTTTATGATTTAACGAAAAGAGGTAGAAGTCTAGCCCATGGGTTCCCAACCTTTTTGCATCTGCGTACCACTTGACTTTTGAGAAATTTCAGCGTACCACCAGACCTAAATATTTTAATAAACGTAAAATATTTACTTTTCTAAAAGTGTTCAAAGGATCTTTGAATTAAATTCATGAGAAAACTTCAGATCAATGGTTAGATATGTGTTTATTTATAACATGCTTATAATAAAGGAGAAAAAAAGATTAAAATGGTATTAATGCACAATTTTAATTTTGGCCCATAGGTCTAAAAACATCAAATAAAAAAAATAATACCAACTCAGCAAAAATTAATTATCATATAAAATATACTTATACAGTCTTTAGTGCGAATTTTGTTGTTGGTTGCCTGTGATTGAAATATCAACATTAGGAGTAATGGAACTTATTTTCACTCTTAAGTTCTCTCCAACACTTTTTCTGCTTCTATTTTATTTTTTATGTACAAGAGTTCAGGAAATCCACTCGCCCAAGTAACTCGTAACAAATGGCATCGAAAATAGTAGAGCTTGCCGGAAAGTCAAAGGGTACTAGGTTTTACATCCGATCGAGAAGTTAATTAAAGGTTTGTCTTTAAATTAATATTAATGTTTAAAATAATGAGTAATATGTTTGCGTGCTCACTGTTCATGTGTACGGAAGCTATATTAATAGCATCACGTTGCTCACATCACTCATGCGAACCACCTGAAATTTTCCCGAGTACAGTGGTACGCGTACCACCGGTTGGGAATCCCTGGTCTAGCCCATGAAACTACATTTAAATGTCCGACACATCGAATAGCACGTTAAAGATATATTTAAGTATTTAAAGCCCGCTTCAAGTGGTCATAAAATCACCCAGTTTCCTCTCTTACGATATCCCATGTTGAGATTTCCCATAAAAACGCCGTCCAAATTGTCACCCCAGAAAATTAATGTACGTTTACTGACATACGTTTTACAGTCTTATCACCCACAATGCAAGTACTCCAATCTCAACATAAAAATTTAACCGCGAGCATGTGAAAGACATTTAAAATAGAAGAAATGCTTAAAACCCTCTGAGAGATAAGCAAATTGGCTAAAGTGTAAACTTATTTTTTACTGCATTGGATTAAAATTCAAATTTTTAGCCAAAAATTTATTTCGTAAAAGTTTCTAAAAAATATACTTATATTGCAGGTGATTGTAAATGACTCAACCGTACTTCAAATTTTAAAATTTAGTAAAGTCAGAAAATTAATATTTAAAAAAATTTATGCTGGTTGCCAGGAAAACCTGGCAGTCAGGTGATGGGTTTATATGTAAATATCCCTCAGAGGGAACATACGTATAAACCCGATACCTGACAAATTGATTATTGAAACTGATATAACTGATATAACCGATAACTGATATAATTATCAAATTGATTGAAAATTTTTAAAAAAAAGTACAAAACATTGTTCAAAATAAGTGTATAAGTGGATTTCTGTAGCACAATAAAGTAAATTAAATGTCCCCCCTCCCCTCCGTTCTCTCTCTTGTGAAAATGGTGGTTTGAGGTAGTTGGCTTTTCCGCGATTTTTTTTTTAAATTCCAAGCAAAAGACAAATGAAAAATTAAAGAAGAATAGATAAATTGTACAGACAAATATTTTTATATAAATTTAAAGGATAAAACAAAAAGGCACTTTAACTTTTTTTTAAATTAACAAATTTTCAAAAAAAAGTGCCGTTAAAATAAAAAATTTCGTTTTCTTGAAAATTATCCTATAATTAAGCAGCTAAACCAATGTGAAATTGTGAAACACAGTTTACTATTGAGCTACTTAAGATGTTAAATAAAAGTACTCAATAAACGTATTTGCTTTTTGACAATTTAGTATTTGGATAGCATATTAGACTAAAATAATATAATTATAACACTTTCCATTTATTTTAAACACTTTATAATAATACATATATTTTTTTAATTACTGTTAAAGTTATACTGTTAAAGTTTAAAATTATGCAATATTTTCACAAATATTTTTCGACAGAGCCACTTGAAACCCCATTAAAGTCAAGATTTATTGCAATTAATATAACTTCTTCCTTCCTACCACTAAAGTGCTTGGCAAAGAATACATTTCGAGACACTCAACAAATGCATTCTCATTTCACAAATATAGCCCAAATTTTAAAGTGCAACAAGTCCAAAAGCTCACATGTTTCCTAACCTAAATTATACATCTTAAGTCACATTTCTAAGAAAGGGAGATTTTCTTTTCATAACAAAATAGAGATTTTTAATACCCTTCATAATTTATTATTTGTGTGCCAAACTGCATCGTACTAGTTAATTCTATGGATAAACTGATATTTCTCATTTATTTACTTTCGCTTTTCCGTGTCTGGGACTCAGATTTAAGACTCACAAGAAAATCGGTGTGTTTTAATTTGCACACACATTTTAATCCCCAGAACAATGCACCATATGCGGCTGAGAAACTTTGACGATGTGTAAGTACTGATTTAACAAGAGCCAAAAGCCATTCAACGTTTACGAAGACTAAAACTCCCAAGGTGGGTTGTTGAGCGAAATCGATAAGCGAGGGGGAGCGGAGACGGGATTCAGCTGTCCGCGACTATTTCCCACTTGTGTTCCGCAAAGCGATGTTGTAGGACTTCTCCGTTAGCGGTGCGAAAAAAAACCGAAGTTTTTCAGTCGTTTTTGGACTTACCGGATTGAAATATCTAAAGAAATTGGATTTGCAGATTTTTTTTTTCCTGATGCGATGTTTTAGAATAATTTCTTCAAAGTACTTTCTAAGGTGCTTCCTTGCTTAGAATGTTGACTTTGAGGGAAAACTTTATACTTTAACCTTAAAGTTATATAAAACAGCGTTCATCATTCGTTTTTGACTTATTGGATTGGAATATCTAAAGAAAATTCGGATTTGTAGCTATTTTCCTGATGCAATCTTTTTTGAATAGGAATGTTGACTTTTGGGAAAAACTTTTTTATTTTTACCTAAAAGTTCTTTCTTTGTATAAATATCCATTATCAATATGTTAAGTCATAAATTTATAGATTTGTTTTAACATAATATACTATGCATAAATTAAATTTTTTTTTCAACTTGATAAGTGTTATTTTATTATAAATGTGATTGTGACTTTATGAAATATCAAAGTAGATTAACTTTCTTGTATATCTACCGTATATAGTAAACTTAAAATTCTATTATAAGCAAATTTTATTATAAGTCACCAAAATTTATAACATGAAATTTCACCCAATTAATTACTGATTTTTTAAGAAAACACTTATCAATATTTTCATGCAAGTTGTTTAAGAGAAAAGAGGATGTAGGATAAATAAATAGACAGTTTAGTTTTGAAAACTGTAGTATACAGGAATGTCTTCGGGCTCAATCAAAGATTGATTTAGCTTTAAATATTATTGAAAGAAACAAGAATAATTTTAAAATTATTTGCAAGTTGAGTTTAATTATAAGAAGTCTACAGTGAATTTACATAACAAAACATTCAGGAATATTTTTAGACTCATTTTAACGTGATAAAAGTCCTTTAAATGTATCCGTCGAAATTCTCAAAATTTAAATAATGATAGTTTAGTTTAATAAACGAACTATTAGTTTAGTTGCCCGAACAAATTCTAACAATGGGTAACTCAAAAAAAAATGAAGTTGATCTCCTGGAACTGTACTTGGATTCCCAAAAACAGATATTCCACTACAATTCCTCCGTCTGCGACGCGATCTACAAGAGCGTGTACGGTAACTCGACCACGGAGGAATCTGTGGACATCGCCCTCCAGGACAAATTCACCAACTATTCTGAACTCATCTCGATGTGCTTCAACGGCACCATCCCCAGCAACATCTTCAACCAGCCCTACATCCTACCATGGTACCAGCAGTTAACGTGGACACTGCTGTTTGCCGTGATGATCATTGTGGCCATTGTAGGAAACACCATCGTCATGTGGATCATACTGGCTCACAGAAGAATGAGGACAGTGACCAACCTGTTTCTGCTGAACTTGGCCATCGCGGATTTTCTTCTGGCCAGTGGAAACGCGACTTTCAACTTCGTCTTCATGCTGAACAGTCACTGGCCATTCGGGGAGACGTTTTGCGTCGTCAGCAACTTTGTGGCCAACCTGACAGTGCCCACTTCTGTGTTCACCATTATGGCCATGAGTCTGGATAGGTGAGTGAATTTTTGAACAGCTTGATTAATGTGTTGGGTATAATTAGATTGGACTTTTTAATTCTAAAAAAATATGTAATTATTTTACTGTCAGACATACATATTTGACAGTCAGGTTTGCAAATTTATGACAGACATATAATCATTTAGACATATAAATATTAAATTTTCAGTATGAATAATTTCTAAGTATAATCGGGTTATTTTACTAATTGAAAATCTTATTTTATTATGGACATACACAGATGAGCTGAGGCCACGGGACTTACTTTTTTATCCACCTCAATTGGTCTTTTTTAAATATGCTTCCTTCTTTTTAATATGTTTTGTTACAATACCGAATCCTGGATTCGATGCCATAAACGAATTTCGCAACTCATAGGCCATAAGGTTTTCTTTGCTATGTTTGTTGAATACAGTAGAACACCTTTATCCGAAATACAACTATCCGAAGCGCTTTGCTGGTTATCCTAATTTCCAATTTGAAAATCTACCCTGCCTATCTGTTACTGTTCATCTTAGCTGGATACCATGCCTATTATTTTGTTTTGTTCTGGCTGGCCTAAAAAAAAAATTAGGTATAACATGCAACAGAGACCAATAGTAACAAATATACCTGATTTAAAAGTTTATATATCGCAAAAAACATTTGTACTAACTGCAACTGCTTTTATTTTATATACTCATCTGATTTTATGTTCTCATCTGTTATTCATGTAATTTTTTAAAAAAATAATTTGTGCAGAAAACTCAATACAAATTTAATGACGCCCGAATCTAGAACTACGTGATAAAACAGGTCAACAATACATTAAATAATTGTTTGAAATACATTATCTCTTCCGATTCACTCCATTTATCCGAATTCCTAAATATCCGAATGTATAGTTTGGTCTCAAATGCTTTGGTTAATTGGAGTTTTACAGTAGTTATATTTTAACCTTTCTTTCTAAAAGTCAATTGGCCCCTAGGTGTTCCTTTTTACGAGATCAGCAAATATATAGTCTATTGCAGACCACACCTTTTAAAAGAAAATACGCATGGATTAAGTAATTGGATTTTACTGAAAGCTTTTTTCTGCAGACTTATCCAGGATAGGTTTTTTTCAATAAATTAATCGAATTTATTTGGAAAAAACTGCATTTAGGTGACCCAAATTGTAGTGAAAAGTATTGAAATGTGTTTGGCGACGAATTTGAAATTTGTAAAAAAAAAATACTTAATAATTATAACGAGTTTTAGTTTGAATTTTTTAAAAGTTCTGTAAACATAGAATGGTTCATATGGTAAAGCTTATTAAAATGATAGATTATTGATATAAAGTTATAGATAATATGCCATCAATTTATGTAAAAGGTCAATTTTTTCAAAACTTTTCACAAATGTTCTAATAACTTTAATTAGAAAATAAGTTGAATTAAATATAACTCTAGAGAAAACAACAAAACCGCTTTATCGTCTTTTTCACCCGCTATCGAGTTTCTTTTGCCTCTTTCAAAAAGCCTTACACAATTCCTTAAAGGCCACGGTAATTTCAATTGTTTAAATACTTTTCCCTATAATAGCTGTACAGATTATATTTCATACTAATTAATAATATAACTTGTACTTTGTTATCGTTGCTATCATGAAAATATTATTTAAACAGCAATACACTCAAATAGTATTTGTCAACTTAGAGGAATTTTTATAATAAAACGATTTATTTTTCACATGGAAATCGAAACACTTTCACTAACTCACACTTTTACATTTTTGTTTTAGCAATATTTGAATCCCATTTCAATATTTATAATTTTTGTTAGTTTTTACAAGCATTAGTTAGCAAGTTACCAGGGATTAACGGGAAATTAAACTCTGTCTAAAGCTTTTGGCTCAAGAGCAGGATCCATTTCATTTTTTTTTTATCATTGCGACTTGGGTGCTAGTTGTGGGTGCAAGCGATTCTCCATTCGGCGGGACTAGTTCCAAGGAACAAAATCTGACAGGACTCAATTCTTGAATAAAGTAAAAGAAAGAAAACCCTTAAAACTTTATGTAGTAACATAATATAATAATCATTAAGATACTTTTGATATAATTTTATCCAGGTAAGTGATTCACCCAATTTGACGAAATGTTCGCATATGGTTTACTCAAAAATGAAGAAATTATGCCAAAATAAAGAGTTTGTTTCTAATAATGAAAGAATATAGCAATGTTACTTTAATATAGTGGACATAAATGAGATAATTCAGAAGAAAGGAACTTTTATTATATTTCACAAAGCTAAAAATCTAACTTAACTTTCGAGAAAACAAAAGACAAACTTAATTTTAAGAAGACTGTGTGAGACGTTGGACGAGTCGTCGCGAGAGAAAATGAAATAAATACTCTCGAGAAATAATCTGGTACAAAATAATAATACAAAATAATTTCGCTACAAAAATTAATTATTTTTCTTATGTTTTTACCAACCCAAACTATCTAGTTTATACATGAGCTTATATTCTCGATTTGGTTGGTTTAAAATACTCACACGTTTGTTGAAAAAAATAGTAAAATATATTTTTAAAAAACACTAGACAGGTTTTTCACATTTTAATTACCAAAAGCTGTAGTACAGTTGCGAAAATAAAAAACGGTCCACTGTTTGGGTAAATCCTAGGAGAGCCGTATGTGTTTTTTTTTCTCTAGAAGACATATCAGGCCTGTACAAAAGCATAGTTAGGCTACTAAGTTAAACTAAAAAGTTAACTACCTAACCATTTTGTCATGTCTTTAAAAATTAGAAGAAAATCCTCTGAATAATAATTAAGTGCTGAATTACAAAAAAATTTAAAATAATGTAAGTCAACTTCTTGTAATGTAAGTTTATTTATTGAAATTAACTTATTAATATCTGGCGAAATTTTGAAAACTTATAATTGGTTTCTTGATTACTTACGAGTTGCTTAAAGCAAACGTTATTATAGTTTTAAACTTGCATAGTATAACTTCTGAAACCATGCATTAAGGGGACTCGGTACCCCAAACACTTTTTTCTTCATATTTAGTAAAACATGCACTTTTTTGTGATGAATGTGTATACAATTGTCTAAATAAGACATTCCAGTGGCAAAAATTTAATATATATATTTTTTTAAAAAATTTTATTCAATTTTTTTCAAAAAATTAACACTTTTTTAAAAATGCTTCTTCTACTTCAGATTTCATATTTTTTTAGAGATTTTTTTTTACAAGCACCATTGATCTATTTTTAACAACTTTAGGTATGGAATTCATCATATGAGATATAGTTCAGGAGAAAAAAAATAATAAGTGAAAATACACCTGAATTTCTTTAAAAAATGGAAATGTTCAACTTATTTATTTATTAAAAAAAAACTATTTAATATTTTCACTATTCCATACCTATTTTTATTTATTATACATTTTTGTGCCAGTAAAAAAAATGTGGGACTGTTTTATGAGTATTTACTCTAGTTTTAGTATTTTAAATAAGGACATGATTCAAAAATTTTAAAACGGAGAAAAACCAATTTAAAGTTTTTATTGTTAAAAATTACTCATAAACATATTGTTAATTGATTGATATTATTTTTTCTTAATTCATTATACATATATAGAGCATATTTAAAAGGTTTTACTAGAAATAAACAATATTTAAATAATATGTGAATATAAGTAGTTTAGCAAGTTTTGCTTTTTAAAAACGTCGAAAACTGAAATTTTGAATATCATTAAAATGTATACAAAAATAGCTTGTTAAAAACTATAAAATATGTTTTAACACTTACTTTTGACATAGATTCAGTCGAAGAAACTTATATAACATGAAATCAAAGTTTTAAAATGTGTAATTTTTTATCAAATATTTTGTTTGTTTTATTAGTATTCACACAATTAGTTTAGTATAATCCATTTCCATAGGTTACGCCTTCTTTCTTTTTATACTCTTTTTCTCTCTTAGATATGGCCATTTTTATAAGTTACGGCACGCTGAAATTTTAAGTTTTGCCTTCTTTTTCTAAATTGATTTTTGCGCAAATCGAGCATAGTCGATAGCTGTTGTGTTTTACATCCTATTGGCAAACCAAGTTTTCTTGTTGGCCTATAATGTTAGCAGAAATACCCTTATTGAATTCGCACACTGCATTTGACACTGAACATCTCACTCTGTTGTTTGTGACAAAAGTTTCTTTTGGACACCTAGACCAATGATACTGTGCAAACTTTCGTTTGCGTTTTGCGTGGAGCACCTCACACATCTTTCTAGAAGTTCATCTGCAGCAAGCCTTTGATATAGGGGTAAAATTTTGGCTAAATGTTTCTTCATTGATAGGAGTTTTTACAAGTTTTTATGAGGTCCGGGCGTCTTACCCTGCGCCACAGCAGAATTAAAAAACACCAAGACTTTTCCCCAGTTGGACACTTTGAGTGTTGTGGTTTACTGTCTGTGCTTATGCTGTGATACAGGGTGGCATAAATTGCAGTTTTCATTGCTTGCACGTTACCCTTGTTTTTCAAAATTGCACCCTGGTAATAACCTGTGAGCTTCTTTATTGTTTTGTCATGCAAACTACCATGCCTTCCCCCCCCCCCCCAAAGTCACACCACGAGCTTTCCAGTGTTGAACTGCTTTTCGTAATCCAGTGCCAAGTCCTTTTACTTACATGATTTGTACATTCTTCTTTTTTTAGAATCGTTTTCTTCCATACACTTGCAAATTGGAAAGGTGATCAAAAGTTTTACTATCGCCATCAGACCACATAGTTGTATACCGGAAAACCCAAAGACTCTGAGCGTTTCCATAGCATTTCGGCTGCAGAGACTTCCATTGCGGAGGAAGAGCCAGTGTGATTTATGTCGCATGAAGATTATGTCCTTCGTACCACATACAAAATTCTGCACTGTTTTTGCCAAGTTCGCTTGCGGCTCAGCACAAGATCTACACACTTTACACATAATTTCAAAGTCCACGACGTAGCCTGTCATAATGTCAATCACGCATCCAACACCAATTAGCGATTTGTATCCTCTAGTTAACCAATTTCCATCATAAGACACAGCTATGTCAATAGCACCGCCAGTAGGATCAACAGCGTTTTCGTAGGACTTTTTTATTTCCATATGTACATCATGAAACATTTTTTTAACAAGAAGTGAACAAGAAGATTCGAGTTTTCAAAGCATTTACTATAAGTGCTTGATGAATACTTACTCATATCCATAATCATTGCAAACTGTTCAATAGCTGAATACCCTTTTCCGATGTAATTAAAGGCTTGAGTTATTCTTAAGTTTACATCAGCAGTCATACCTTTTGTAGCATCTTGTTGTATTGAAGACATCACTTTGGAGTTTTCTTCGCAGCAATCTTTGCAGAAGACAGTCAGTTCTGTCGCAAAACCTTGCATGCGACCAAGTTTCAATATAAGATAGTTATTTACACTGTTAAAAAAAACCTGAAATTTCAGAGAAAAATTACTGATTTTAACGGAACTTTCCCGTATTGGCTTAAAACGGGTTTTTCCATCTGAAAACTTTTTTTTTTCCTTCTAAAAACGGAAAATGTCCGTAAACCACGAGCGAAGAGATGAAAACAGGTTTTTTCCATCTGAAAACGGGTTTTTTCCTTCTAAAAACGGAAAATGTCCGTAAACCACGAGCGAAGAGATGAAAACGGTTTTTTTCTATCTGAAAACGGGTTTTTTCCTTCTAAAAACGGAAAATGTCCGTAAACCACGAGCGAAGAGATGAAAACGGAATTTTCCCGTTTTTAGAGCTGCCATACTTTTATTACCCTATATAGAATTGGCGATAATGCACTAAGAATACACACATCGAAACTCGAACATCAAATACCTGTTTTACAAAATGTTATTTATTTTTTTTGAAATATTTTTTAGAAAAGCATCCAGCTATCAATTAGAATAAAAAATTATCTTTTTAAAACCAGGGGCTAACTGTATTTATATAATTAAATTTGAAATACTTTCGATATCGCCGAACACTGAAATATGTCGCTAAATGTGGAAAGAGAACCCTCTATTGGCGACATTCATCTTCGAATCGTCGATCGAATCGAATGCTAATCACTAGAAGTGCTTGTTTGAGTTGGGGCCCGGGTGGCCTAGTGGGTTTGATCGCAGCCCATTACGCTAACAGTCTGCGCACTGTACCTGTTGCGGGTTCGATTCCCGCCTTCGCCCTGGGTGTACTTTCAATTGTAAAATTCTGTCTGTGTTTGTCTTACTTGACGAAGGTTTATAAGCGGGTTTTCTGATCAAGCACACCAACTGGAAAATACATGCAACAACCTACCTACCTACATACATTGTTTGGGGTTTTCTGCGCTCCACTGATTATAAAGGTGAGTGTTAGTATATATATACTTATTTTGAAACTTTTATTATTTTAAATGTTGTGATTCATATTCCTTAAAAATGTATTGTCTAATAACATGCATTAATACAGTAAAGCACCGTTTATACGACTCTAAAGGGCTGTTGATTATATTGGAAAACTCGGACGATCCTATTTAAGAGAAGTTTTACGATTAAATAAAAACTCTCTTATATCAGGAATTTTCGTTTATCCGACCTATCTACAGTCCCAATTAGACCGGATAATCGAGGTTCTGCTTTACAAAAAATAACGAGTCACTACTGCAATTTCCTGCAAATAAGCAAAAATTACGAGGCTTTAAAGTTTAATCGACCGATGCTTCCTGACTAAAACTATAAAAATAGCGAGATTCGAGACACTTGCAATTTCGCCATGAACTAGCATATATTTTGAGGCATTGAAGTTTTGTCCTGACATAAAACTTTTAAAAAAAACTGGAAAGTACCACATATTTTAAGGCGTTATAATAAAACGATTTTCTCTATAAGCACGCCCTGATGGATGTCGCTGTTTCAGGATTTCTGGCAATACGGGTAAAAGTCGTTTGCAGCGTTAATTTCCTAAATAAAGCAGCAACCTGGTCATTTTTATGGGTAGAATCAGCAAAAGAACATTTTTCATTTCTTAACTATTAAAAAATAATCACTTTAATTAAAAAATAAATACTTTTTACAAACTCAAAAAAATAAGCACCTTTAAAGGCACTTAAAATTGAAAACAAAATATCAGATGTCTAACTTTTTGAACATAATTTACAGACATTCAAACTTGTGTGGGTTTGGTTTGTCGTTCTATGGTCATTTTTTGCATATCAAGCTATTAGATGATGATTCGAACCTGCTCCCAGTGACTTAAACGCCAGAGCACTAATCATTCAGCCACCAGACGGGCAAATTTAATCTCTGTTGTGGTGTTGAAGATTATGGTTGGTGCAATTTTAAAGTAGATGTTGCATTTTTAAACAATTATGCAATATGTTTATTGTAATTTTAATACTGTATTTTATCTTTTATTAGGTGTCTTGCGGATCTTAATACGAAGAGAGGATCAAAAGCAACAAAGCAGAATCCGGAAAACCATCTTCAATTACAAAAGAATTATTAATTTAGCAAATCAAACAAATGATTTTGACAAAATTTTTTAAACTGTAAATACAATTAAAAATATGTAAAATATATACAGTTTGAGAAAGTTATTGAGAAAAATTATTATTTTACAATTATTATTCTTAATAAAAAATATATGTATCCAAGTATAATGTTTAGAGGGTTGAATATCTTAACTTAATAACTTTGCCAACCTGAGAATTAATTTTGCTGTATCAATGAACATATAATCTTTTTCTTCTCTAATAACAGGTGAAATCGGGTTCCAATCATGTCAAGTTAAAGTAAGATTTGCTCTGTATCTGTATAAATTGTAAATTTGTTGAATGAGAAATTGAAATAATTATATATAATATATATATATATATATATATATATATATATATATATATTATATTATATATATATATATATATATATATATATATATATATATATATATATATATATAATATATATTATATATATATATATATATATATATATATAATATATATATATATATATATATATATATATATATAATATATATATATATATCCGCATGGTCAGACCGTTTGCGACGAGGCATATTCAAAATGCGAAAGAAATAAAAAGATCGAAGATATATAATATAAATTGATAGCTCTATATAAAATAAATCAAATAATTATTATTACTTTGCACTGTAAACTCCTAAAAAAACTTTAGTCCCATTCGCAAAAATATATCGTCGCAATCGAATTAAATATTAGTAAACGAACATTTACAAAGCGAAAGCAACAGTTACAAAATACAGTCATAAAATATTCTTCTTCTGAAATTAATCCTTTTGACAAAATAGTGAGGCTAGCAGACAGCTTTGAACCAAAACTAATCCGTGGGCTTGATATTTGTGATTAGGAGCTACATAAAATGGCTTTTAATGTAAAAATATTTTTCCAATTGTCTTGATACTTTGTGACATTATTAATAAAGGTTGTAATAGTATTTTAAGCCAATAATTTTTTTTTTAATTTTTTCACCGATTTTGGGGTACCGAGTCCCCATTAACTCCATTTTTTCTATGAGTGAAATACTTCTTTTGTTACGGTACATAATTGTATTAGTCCATATCCATTATTTGTTTTGAAAATTGTCCCACTAAACTCAAAGAAACACTTTAGTGGCGTCAGTAGATACTTTAAAATAATCTTTAATTTTGATTGATGTAACTAAATGAGTGATTTCAGTTGTATTACCAGAAGAATTTTCTTTTCTCTAGCAATAAAAAAAATGTGCTGCAAGTAAAATCAAATACACATTTTTAAAATTCTGGGTGTTTTTATAAAAACAACATTTGGTTTAGAGAAGCTTTCTCTGTATTTCTAAGATTTTAATCAACACCTCAACAGCTGGAAGTAGCTAAAAACCCGTTTATAAGTTCTGAAGACGCACGTCAGGGCGCTAGAAAGCGCATGCGGTGCGATATATCAGTTTTTTCTTCGCTTGGGGTGGTTACTGGTTGTGGTTTGTTAGAGTTTAAGTCTAACGGGGGGGGGGGGATGCTCCTCATGTAGCGCATGCGTAATGAGCAAAGGCTACTGTTATCTCTTCCGATAGGTAGATACAGTGCTGCACAAAAGTTTGGCACAGTCGCAATTCATGAAAAATCGCCAATGTTTCACTATTTTTCAGTAGTTTTTTTTTTAAATATATTTCTTTAGGCAGCATGAAAAATAATAGGGTAAAAAAAATTACAAAAATATAAATAAATTCGACTTCCGTCAACAAATTAAAAATTTTCTAAACTTTTTGCACAAAGTATAGGCACACGTTTCAGTTTTATGCAAATTCTCTAGAGAAAGTGATTGTGTCCTCAAGGGGAGGGTTTTTAAGTTGCTTTAAAAGGTTGAAGGTAATTTTCAATGCTTAGAACTATTCGGAAGTCAACTAAAATGTTCTATGAAGAGATTATAAGGATATGGACATTAAAATTCAGATTAAATCTGTTTCTGATATTTCTACTGATTTAAAGCGTTCGAAACGAGGTGTTTTATAGAGTTGTTAGCCCGCGGCGATCAATATCAACCAAAATTCCGCGGTCTGAAGACCCTCGAATCTCCACAAACAAGAAGATAGACAAATATGAAAATTGGCTTCACACAACATTGCTCTTCAAATCAAATTAAAAGCCTGATTGTGGCTAAATTTTCACGTGAAACTATCAGGAGGTGAATCAAGGAATCTGGATACTTGATAAAATCCAAGCTGAAGCCAACCCTAGCTGCTATCTCATCATAAAATGCAAGACTGCAATGGGCTCAACAACACATGTCTTACAACGAAAATGGCTGCAAGTGATCTTCGGCGACAAAAATAATGGGACCTAGATGGTCCCATGGGTATGGCTACTACTGGCATGGTTTGCGTAAAGATCCTAGGATCTAATTTAGCCGGCGTCAGGTGGTGGTTTTTAGGGGAGTCAGGTAAGGGTTTGGGGAGTCTTTCGATTCAACGCTAGACTTTCTAGCCTTTACGAAGAAAGCAAAACTCGGGGGACTACCAGGCAACTCTAGACAACAACTTAATGCCTTATGGGGAGATTTTAGGCGCTAAATTCGAAATTCCAACCAAGATAATGCCCATACATACATCAAGGTCAACTAAAGAGTGGTTTAGAAACAGTATATCACCGTTCTTAATTGGTCTGCTTACACTCTGAATCTTAATCCCACCGAAATGTTTTGCGAATCCTTACTAGGTAGTTTATGCCAACTGCAAATAATATTCCACCGTTCCGGAGCTAAAGGAACTATTAAAACGCGTGGTATGAAATCGAGCCTAATACCTTACAAAATCTGATACTTTCTATACTTTCTAATAAACAACGGAAAGCTACACGAAGTACTAAAATGATTTATTTAATTATCAAGTTAAATATTTTTTTAAGTGTGCCTTACACTTATGTGCAGAGTTTTTTGTCATTCTTGTCATTTTGGTGCAAAACTTTCCACATATTTTTTTTCTTAGTATTTAATGTCAATTATGATTATAATATGATTTTGATGTAAATCACATAATGATTTTTTACTTTGTGTCTCAATACTTTTGTACAAAACTAACTCTTTGTGTTGTGCCTAAAACTTTTGTGCAACACTGTACGTCTTCCATTTCTCACGTTTTGAACGTTTAACCAAACCACGACTGATTCAATTTTTGCAAACGCAATGATCAACGTTATTTCTGACGCAAATCAGTAACAATACAAACTAAGGCCAATAATAAAGAATAATAAGCGGGAATTTGTGACTCACAGCTCAGGCGGTCGTTTTTTTGGGTCTGGGACATAATCCCGAAAGCCGAAAACCCGACAAGCCAAATCCCGAATGGGTCAAAATCCCGAATGGGTCAAACCCGACAGGGTCGAAATCCCGAATGGGTCGAAATCCCGAAAATAGATTTTTTGTCCATTTCTCGTTTTTTTTTTTTTAAATATTAGAGATTATTGTGTATGAGTGAGGGGAATAGAGTGAGTGAAATAAAGTGAGTGAGTGAATGAGTGAGTTGAGTGAGTGAGTGAGTGAGTGGAGTGAGTGAGGTGGAGTGGACCACTCACTCACAATCCCCTCACTTCACTCATCACTCCACAATGGGTCGAAATCCCGAAAATAGATTTTTTGTCCATTTCTCGATTTTTTTTTTAAATATTAGAGATTATTGTGTGTGAGTGAGTGAAATAAGTGAGTGAGTGGAGTGAATGAATTGAGTTGAGTGAGTGAGTGAGTGGGGGATTGAGTGAGTGAGTGAGTGAGTGAGTGAGTGAGTGAGTGAGTGAGTGGGAGTGAGTGAGTGGAGTGAGTGAGTGAGTAGTGATGAGGAGTTGGATGAGTGAGTGAGTGGAGTGAGTGGACCACTCACTCACTCCACTCACTTACTCACTCCACTCACTCACTCACTTCACTCACTCCTCCTTCACTCATTCACTCCACTCACTCTCTCCACTCACTCACTCACCCACTCATTCACTCCACTCACTCACTCACTCACTCCACTCACTCACTCACTCACTTACTCACTCCACTCACTCACTCATTTAACTCACTTCACTCATTTACTCCACTCATTCACATCACTCACTCACTCCACTCATTCATCCACTCACTCACTCACTCACCTTACTTCACTCACTCACTTCACTCACTCACTCACTTCACTCACTATCTTCACTCACGCAATAATATTTCGACCCTTCGGGATTTCGACCCATTCGAGATTTTCGTTCCTGTCGGGATTATGGCCTTTCGGGATTCGGCGTTCGGATTCTGGCTTGTCGGGATTTCGGTTTCCGGGATTGTGTCCCGGAACCCGTTTTTTTTTTGTTCTTGCAAACCAGGCTTTAGAATAATACCATTTTTCCAACTTGATAAAACTAAACCGTTACTTCACTGTCTAAATAATATGAATAAGGCTTTAAAATTCGTAAAAGTCCATAGCTGTGGGAACAATGAGATTGATTTTAGCATTTCAAAGTCATTGTTTTGACTAAACATAAAATAGATTCTACAAGCTCATAAATTTTCCTTGATAGCAAAATTCTTCTTATAAATTAACGGGGCGAAGACATTACGGCAGATACAAATAGTATAGATTGAAAATGAATTTGATTAAATGGGGTTCCGTGAAATTGAATTTCTGAGATATTTTATGGTGGTATGCAGTTATCCTAACCAATAGTTTGTTTTTTATGCTTTAGAACTGATAAA
>JAFNEN010001738.1:0-23515 GCA_019343175.1 Oedothorax gibbosus
AGCCTATTGGTAAGGGTTTTTTTCTGTTTTTTGGGGGACTGTATGTAATGAAAATAGGGGGCCCCAAAAATTTTTGTTTTAAATGTAAAGATCTGTTTTTTTTAGTGGCCCTTTGTAATGATGTAAACAGCTTGATTAGCATTAGAAAGTGATTCATAATAAAGAAAAAAATTAAAAAATTTTCCCCTTCCTTTCAGATAAAAAAAGGTTTAATAAGAAAAAATTAAGAAAAGGATAACGGGGGGGGTTTAAAATTTTTTTTACATAAAAAAAAACGTTTGGGTTTAACGCGTTAAGGTGCGACTGATCGTATAGAATTACATTAAATTAGGGGGGGGAAAAAAAAATTTTAAAATTTTTAAATTAATTTATAGTAAATACACTGCTAAAAACAATTAGGGAGCCCTTTGCATATTTTTTGTTCCCTTTCAGTCCCCCCTTTTTTTTTCCCCAAAAAATCAAAAAATTTGGGGCAATGGGAATCATTAAAACCCCCCGAGTAAATCGTAAAAAATTTTTTTTTTTTTAAAACAAAAATTTTAAGGAAAAAAAATGGAATCATAATTTTGAATACATTCAAAAAAAATTTTTTTTTCAAAACTTTATACGTTAAAAAAATTACAATTTTTTTAAAAAAAAAAAAAATGCAACATCAAAAATTTGGGGGTTTTAAATTTTTTTTAAAAAAATTTTTCAGAAAAAATTTTTTTTTACCATTAAAAAATTTTTTTCATTTTTTTAAAAAACAAACTTTTTTTAAAATTTCTTCAAAAAGACTGATTCTTCCTTCTAACGATAAATAAGTGCGACTCAACTTAGTGAAAAAAAAATCGCAATCTGTTTTTTTCCCCCAAGGGGGCCCCCTTGGGGGTAAAATTTGTTTAAAAACCATGTGCCCCAAAAATTGTTTTGAGGCAGTGTAGTTTTTATCTTTAAAAACCCCCTAAAAAAATTTTAAAATGAGTCGATTTAAAAAAAAAAGGGGCCCCAAACCCCCCCAAGGCGCAATCTAGAAAAACCCCCCCGTATTTTGTTGGCGGGTTTTTTTAAAAATTTCTAGTTGTTGGGTTTTTTCTATACACATCCCCCAGATGCATAAATTGCAATGGGGTTTTTTCGTAGCGAGCCTATTTTTGTGCCCCTTTTTTGGGGTCAACATCACTGGGGGTTTTAAAAAATTTTTTTTGTATTGTTTTTTTTATAAAAAAATTTTAAAAGTCAAAAAAAAAAAAATACAAAGTATGGGAAATTTTTTTTTTTAAAAAATTTTTAAAAATTTGAACGACTTTTTTGGTAAAAAAAAATTTCCCCTCTGTCTATTTTTTCCCGGCTACATATTGGGGGGGAAAAAAAAAACATCTTTTTTATGATTGAAAAAATTTCCACTAGGAATTCTTTGGGGAAAAATGTAAACTGTAAATTTTTTATTTTGATTTAAAAATTTTTTTTAAATTTTTTTTTTTTTTCCCTATTTTAAATTTTTTAGTCATCATAACATTATAACCGATGAAATAATCGGAGGGGGGGATATAAAAAAAAAAAAAAAATATTTAATGTAAAAGGCTAGCAAGTGAGCATTTTTTTTTGGGAAAAGGACCAAGAAATTTAAAAAAAGGGGAAAAAAAAAAATTTTAAAAGGAAAGACCTTTTTGTAGAAAAAAACTCTGCTCATTGTGCAGGGGTTTAGAATTTGAAATCCAGTTGCCCCCAAAATTTCTTCCCCCTAAAATTTTTTTTATATCAACCCGGGACGATAAATTAACAAAATTTTAAAAAGGGGTTGGGGGTTTTGGTTTACTCTAGCTTTATTTAGATCATCATACCAGTTCTGGAGTAAGTTGAAAAAAAAAAAAATTTAAAATTCATAAAACTTTTTTACAAAAAGCGTTATTGGTAAAAAATTTTAAATTTTCAAGTTACTTTATTTGGGGGCAAAACTATTTGGGGTAAATTTACTCCGTTTTTTCGTAAAATTTTCGCCCCAAAATTTTCCCCGGGGGAAAAGTTCATAAAAAGAAATTTTTCTCCTTAAAACTGCTTGGGAAAAAAAGCTGCCCCCAAAAATCACGGAGTAACCTTTTTTCTGAAAAATATGGTAAAAATTTATTTTTGTAAAGTTTTTCTCCCCAAATTTGTGTAGCATTCTTTTTTAAAAAAGGTGATGATAGGCTGCTACCCCCTTTTTTAAAAAAATAAATTTTTTCCAAAAAAATTTTTGCAGTTGCTGAAAAAATTTTAAAAGGGGGGGGTTTTTCACTCTACAACTAAAAGGGGCCCCCTTTAAAGTTATTCCATAAAACCCCCCGGAAGTCTAGCTTTCCCCCATTTTAAGAATTTTGGGGGTTTTAAAACACCAAATTTTTTTGGATTTAAATTTTTCCCAAAATAATTTTGTTCCAAGGTGCGGGGTATTGTTACCCCCTTTAAACTCGGAAAAAAACTTCGAGATCATATTTGATGGTAAACCCTTTTTTCGTATAACATTACTTCTTTAGTTTTTAAAAATTTTTTTTCCCTTAATTTTTGTTGTGTCCTCCCCCAAATTTTTTATTTACTAGCAAAATTTATACCCGTTCTTCGCCCCGGGGGGAAAAAAAATCAAAAAAAATTTCCCAAAAATGTGTAAAAATATACCCTGTTTTTGGATCATAAAATTTTTTTTGTTTCCCCCGGCCCCCATAAAAAATAAAAAAACCCTTTTTTTTTGGGTTAAAATTTCCCCAAAAATTTAAAAAAAACCCATAAAATGCCCACATAAAAGTAATTTTTAATTTTCCCCCCTAAATACATAAAACCTTTTAGCTAAATTTTTGGGGGGTTTTTGGGGGAAAAAAATTTTGGGGGGGAAAAAATATAGCTACCCACACCCATTATCAGCTCTAACACAATGACCTTCGCCCAAAACCCCCCGCTTATAAAAATTTTTTTAAAAGAATTACCTATTTGGCAAATTTTTAGTTAAAATTTTTGGGGGGTTTGGCACGGATTTGGCGAAAAATAAAAAAATAAAACACTAATAGCTCTAGTGCGATGGCCTTTTTTTAAACCCTTTAGTTCATAAAAGCTTAATATACATTTATTTGGGGGAAATATGCCTACATGCAGTCAACAAAAAATCAATGAAAAAATCATCAAATTAAAAACCCCCCTAAAAAACCGGGAATGAAAACTTGGGGGGAAATTTCGGGGGCTTTTTTTAAAAAAAAAAATGTCAATTATTTTTTAAAAAAAAATTTTGTTTCTGAAAATAATGGCAAAAGAATAAAATAAACCCCCTTTTAATTTTTTAAAAAATTTTTGTTAAAATTTTTTTTTAATTTTTTCGCCGATGATCAGGAAAGAGAAAAAAGATCGGGGGTTTAGCGAAAAAAGGGGTATTTTTTCCAAAAAAATTCGATTTTTCCCCTTTTAAAAAAAAAAAAAATATGAAAAAAAAGCCTCGGTGCACCCGTTCATATTAAAGGGAAAAATTTTTTTTTTAAAAAATTTTTTAAATTTTTTAGGGAGTATAAAATAGGGGGTTTTTTAAAAAAACCGAAGACAGACACACAGACAGACAGACTCTTTTTTTTATTATTATAGATTGTGCCAACACAGGATAAAACCCCAATTATAGGAGACCATACAAAAAAAATTTTCAAACAGACACAAAACATAGAAAATTTAAAAAAAATTTTGGGGAAAAACAGACACAAAACGTAGATTTAAAAACATTTGGTTAAAAAAGAGGGGGAAAAGTTGATTTTTAAAAAAATTGGTGACATATAAAAAAAATCTAGATCCTCAGTAAAGTTTTTAAAAAATAATGAACATAAGTTGTCGAGATTTTCACTCATTGGTTCACTTGTACTTTAAGAAACTCCTTTTAAAATCTTAATCATATCATTATATATTCATTAAATATTAAAGCATCAGAAATACGTCTAAGAATTTTTATACTTTTTAAAACAATAATTTTAACTATGGATAAGAAAACTAACAGTTTTAAATTATTTTGTCCCACATAGGTTTTAAACCTTCACATATCTTTAAAAATGCAAAAAATGATAGATACTCTATTAACCTTGCATTAAAAATAAAATAAATGTATATGAGTATCATGACAAAAGGGCAGCACAATCTGTTATAAAAGTATAAGTGTAAGATTATGAAAATTTTACCTTACGTTATAATAAAAACTTGCTAGCATACATTTTTAAAAAAATATGCATTGCATTTTACGTCTATGATATGTCTTCAAAAACTAATGTGAAGAATGAAAAAGTTTAACAATTGAAACATAGTCACTTGAAACAAAAAGAATTGTTTTTTATTCAGAGGATATATTGAGAAAGACGAGAAAAGAACTTTCGAACTATTCTAGAAAAATTTCTTAATGATTACTTTAGCATACGAATCTGACACATCATTAAATCTTATTCAAAAGCATGAAAAGACGGAAATACATTAGATCAGACTCATAAACTAGTCACAAAGATTTGGGTTTTGAATCGGTTCTTATTAAGATTGTATTTAATATTTTTAAGTAATGTTTTGTTGATCAAGTTATAAGGATTTATCTAACAACTTTGCGATTTCTAGGAAAACTTCCTCACGGATGTTTGAGTAGAAATGACCTAGCAAGATATCATCGTTTATATTATCATTAATGTTGTTTAATTTTACGTTTTGAATATAAATTCACTGTATTTAACTGCAGTTTTTGAGGGTTTGTTTCGCGGAAATTATGTAAGCATATGAGACTTTAAAAAGTAGACTTGTTACATGTGGCTTAATTTATGTTTCTAAAGTTAAAAATTCTTAGAGTTTATTTATGGATGTTTTTTTTTATTTGGATACTTTATCACGGTTAAGACCTTTAAAAAAAGTACTTTTCTTTAAGATTACAAACTAGTGAAAAATTCGGCAACTTTAATTTTATTTCCTTAAACATCAAACATTAAAATGTATACAAACGACTGGTGTAAAATACAGCAAAATTGTTTTATTATGTGATAGATAAAAAATTTATCTCTATTTGCAATACTTCAGTTAGTTATATGCGTCTTTAATGAAGATTTTCCACCTCAGTGACATAGACGTACAACCCGTCCAAAAATTTTGGTCTTCGTTAAAAAAAAATGTGTCATTCAAATTTATATTTTTCTATCCGAATCAGGCCTATATGTTGACTAAATTGCTGAAAAAAGTCCCAGATCTATATAAGAGTATACTTAAAGTATTATAAGTTTATACAAATACAAATTGTCGACCAACACAGGACAGAGGCCCAGCAAGTTGGTCCAAAATAAATCTAATACATTACCAGTTTTCCAATGACTATCTAGTTCTTCTTAATATCTTCTCTCCTCTTCGAACTGCACAGCATAATCTGATTAAGCATTCCATCATTTCAACTCTATTGAAAAATAATGTTTTCTTACCTCCCTTCTAAAGCTCGATTTATTCAATTTCTAGCATTCCTATTGGTCTGCTACTTAAGGTAAAACTAAGCCCTCCATGTCCTCCCTGTTTAATGAACTTTAATAACTGACTTAAATCACCCCTACTCTCCTGTTTTCTAGAAAATACATGTTTAAAGATCTTAAATCTGTTATCATAATCAATACCAGATAGACCCTTAATCATGTTGGTAGTCCTATGCTGACTTTTTCAAGCAACTCTATATCTTTTTCTGAGGAAGGGAGACAAACCTGAACAGCATATTCCAGACTTATAACTTCTGTCTGTTAAAAAGGGGGGGGGATATACAATCTAAATCCTACATGTTCTCCTTATAAATTCGATTGAAAAAATTACTTGATTTTATAACAGTTCTGCTTGACCTTTCACAAAAACATTCCCATACAACTAATAATAAATTTTTTTTGGCTCCAAAAACTACGTAAAGTCATTACAATCGAATAAAACACAACAAGTTAGCAGAAACAATAAAACTTTTATTCCCTTTGCTTATTAATCCTTCGTGTGATCCATTCTATCAGTATGCGTGTAATGTACTTCATATCTGACACGTTAGAGGTAACAAGGCCAAGTCCTACTCATTAATTTTTTGGACATTTGACTTTTTTTTCTAACTGAAAACAGAAATAGAGCCCAATAATATTACTAGTTTTTGCTTAGAAGAAAAGTTTGGTTTCATCTAATTTTTTTAAAGTTTATAGATTTTTTGTACCAATTGAAACTATTTTGCAAAACTATTGGTTTTGTACATATTCTTTATCTTTCTCTTATGGATTTTTAGCATTCGAGGTTTTTTTATTGATTCAAACTTCTTATTATTTATTTTAAGTTTTGAGTTAGAATGTAGCTTTGTTTTCATGAGTTTAACGAAATTTTTTCCTTGGACTTCTCCCATCAAATTCTTCATGAAAACAGTCACTGAAAAAACGAAAACAAAATCACCAATTGGTATTATTTCTAATACTAGCTTTTTGTGAGATATCGTCGGTCAATGACAAAAACACTAATGTCCAGATTCAGGGATTTGCGGTTTTTTGAAGAAAAAAAAAACGCTTCTCGGTTTAATCGGTATTTTTTTTCCCTTCGATTTTAAACCGAGACCATTAAAAGTACTAAAAACGTTCCTTGAAAACCGGGTTTCGCAGTGCTTGGTTGGTTGAACTACTCCGGCTGTCTAATTTAGGTAAGGTTTGAAATATGGTAGGTATGAAGTTGTTTGTTGGCTGCGTAAATGTGTCCATAGGAATGCATTACCAGTAGGCAATAGTTCTGAAGCCTAGGGTCATTTATTCAAAGTGAGGGTGAATAATGAACCCTATCATACAAATCCATTATGAATATATTTTATGACGCCATAATCCAATTGATTTATCGAACTGCATTAATTTTTTTCTTCAGTTTGGTGCACGTCCTTACTGTGATTCTTAATTACGACTCCCGTTGCCAACTGCCATCGTGCAGCTCTGGAGCGAAGACAAATGCAAACTAACAAACCTTCAGTTTAACCGGTTAAAATGTTTTATTCAAACCGGTTATTCAGTTTTACAGGTTCAGCTAAGGAAATGTTTTTGCCCCATTTAATCGAAGTCAAAAACGGTTTTAACTGTTTGCGGTTTCCCATCCCTTTGTCACTTTTGTGTTTTGGCACATTTGTGTTTTTGTCCATTTTACCGACGGTATGTACCATCTTTTACTTTAATGTAGATCAAGTATTGAAAATGAATCACTTTGAGATATTTTACAAAAAAATCTTTATATCTGACTGTAAAGAAATAAGACACGGAATTTAAACTATTTTTTTAGAAGATTTAAAGCACTTACTCAACTCCTCAAAAACTGAAATAAAATAGCTATTGAAAATAAAAACATATGACAACATGCATATTTTAGTACCTCATTAATATTATCATTTTATATTGCGCATGAATAATTTCAATGCATTCGTCATTATTATAGATAATAAAAGCATACTAAGCTTTACATTTGCATTTCACGTCAAATAAAAGATTATTCCTGTAGCATTTCGTACTGTCGTGGATTAAAGGCGCCTCTCAAATTGAAACAACGTAGCAGATGTGTCTCTTTTTTCGCGAACACGGCGTGCGATTTATCAGTCAGTGCTCCGATAAATACAATTAGTTTTACTTTTCATTTTTTTCCAGGACTTTTTCATATCTTTCAAAAGATTCTTCTTAGTTCGATAGAAAACGACTCCATGTATTTTGTGGCATCGTTAAACTGATTTTTCTGGCAAATGGCCAGTGTTTAAAACGCGCAAGTTCTGTTCTGTAAATCCACACTTTAGTAGTAGAAAGGGCTGGTGTATCGTATTATACGCTGGACATTGTCTTTTTTATATTTTACGGATGATTACATAAGTTTGGATGCTTCAAACAATTTGGTTATTTATGTGATAAAATAGCATGAGTTTTGCTGAATTTGTAGCGGATGTTTTATACGAGTCCTATAGTTGAACTCAAAATGCTATTTAACTTTGTCTCGATCAAAGTATGGTGTTTCATGAAATCAGTGATATGTTTCTTTCATTCATTCCATTAAACCACTAACATTGTATAATTGTAAGTACGGCGACTTTGAATACGAACGATTTTTTATAAGACGAATGATTCAAAAGTTATTTTACATTTTAACTCTATTTAAATACAATTTTTAAATTTATTGTATGTTAATAAAACTATTTCTTAAATATATTTTACGAGATAATTTTACCACTTTAATTATGAGCTTTAACAATACAATATTTGTCGTAATGCGTTTAATTCATTTTTGCAATTAGATCACGCCTTTTTTCAAAAAGGTTCTCACGAACATAAATAGTATGTCCTTTGTTTGAAGAACGATAATGCAGGGTAGAGCTATGATAAGGGACAATAAATTCATTGCCTTTCACGACAAGGAGACAGTTTTAAGCTTTTTGGCGTCACGGGGGAAGAAAAAAAACACTGTGGGTCCCATTACGGCTTCTTGGAAAAATAGTCTAGAAAAGACATTTTCCCCACAATACTGGATTGGAGAGTGAAACTCCATCAAAAAAAACTTTTAACCTATCACGGGGTAAAGAACATCCCATGCCATACTGAGCACTTATAAAAAATAAGGTCTTCTTTCCATTCAAAAGATGTGTGACAATATACAATAAAAATGGTCAAACTCACTGGAGACTCATTCGTCCATGATCGAATTGAGCACCTGAGCCGACCATGGGAAAAAAAGATATTTCTCCATGCACCAGTTCTCTGCTGACCTTCCGCATAGTCCCAGGCCTACTCTGAGGTGTCCACCGCTTCCAGCCTCATCCATTTTCGATGTCTCCCTACCCCAGCGCATCTGTCCCCGCCTCACCGAGCTCTGATCCCCCAGAGTTCCGCCGCACCCCTTGCTGCCGGACCCGTCGCTGATGCGAGGGAACCCCGCCGTATCTGCCCCATCCGCACCAAGCCCTGACCCAGGAGAACTCGGCCAGACTCCCAGACTGACACATTCCTAATCTCGAACAATTCCAGTAGGGCGTCCCGCTTCAAGAATGCCCGCGACTACCAGCTCCAGTATCCCGCGACTCTGACTTCTGACCACCTCATGTATCCTCTAGATTATCCCTGTCACTGCAGCGTTCATTACCTAGATGGGTCCCCCTCTCAGATATATTATTCTTGTACTTTGCTTAATCCATAAATAAATCAGTGATCTGAATTTAAACACTGGAAATTGTTTATTTCCAAACACGGACCTAATACTGACCACCAAACGATCTAACCTTTGGCCTAACCTAAACCTTGGCAAAAACCCATGAGTGTTTTTTTTAAAAATAGTTTCTCAATTATTGGGCAAAAGATTCCATTGTATCATTCTTTTTATTGGGTTATTTAGCGTATTTTCATTTTTAAAATTCATTTATGTCACCCAGTCCATTGCTTTATACCAAGATCCAATTAACATGTTCAAACTATGCTCATCATTTAATCAACTCAATAAATTCTTTCTTTGGCAAACATAAGCTTTTTTTATTTTAGTAAATGCCTTTTTTATTGACAATCTTATTTTTTTTATTAGTGGGAAAAATCATTGAATCTGGAAAGGTTTATGTCGCAAAACCTAATTTTTACGATTAAATTTTACACAACGCAAATGTACTAACCAGGACACCATCGCGACACTTTGCGACAATAGTATGTACCTTTTTGTCCACGAACTTATCATTTTTCTTAATTTAGAGTTTTTTTAATGTTAAGTTAACTAGAATTAGAGAAAATGTAACATTTTCTCAACTGGGAAAGTATTTTTAATGTTTTTGTTTCTTGTGAGTGTTCTTGTTCAAAGAGTAAGTTTTATCATTTTCATTAACTTGAGTGTTCTTGTTCAAAGAATAAGTTCTGTATTTTCATTAATTCAACTTTCATATTTAGTTCAGTTAATTTTTATCAATAATTAATGAAACACAGCTTGTAACTTCTAAAGAAATGGACACTAACACTTATCTTTGCAAATGAGTCTGCTTAAGCACAATACAACTTGTCATCTGCAAATCTAACTTTTTCATTCAACCAGTACAATGTATAAAAAAAAAGAAATGTTACTAAAGTAAAGCCTTCCTTTACATTTCCTAATCATTTTCTAACACGCGACGGCCATATAAAAAGCCTTTCAGACCAATGGAAAACATGAAATTTTTACGATTTCCTCATGCCCGACTAGTAAATTGTTATACTCGGTGGTATTTTTACAGTGGATTTATTATTTAACTGTAGATGGAAACCCATAGTATGCCACGTACCTGAAATAAGAGAAGAAATAAATATATACGTGGTTAGTACTTCAAATATATTTAAGTTAGAAATTTAATGTGTTTGTTCGAATTATTTCCTAATATTGAGAAAGTTAAGTGTCCCCACACTTGAATAATATTCACGCCGTAACTTCAAATTATACAAGTTCTAGTTACGAGAATATTTGAGCTTGAAAACATAAATTTTATTTTTAAGGGGACGCGCGGTACCTAAAAATTTAAATACAGTATTTTTATCGCTAGCATTCAAATTAAACTATTTTTACAAAGAACTAACACTCAAAAACATATACGAAAAAATGTTTAATATTGAAACGTAAGTTTTTTCAAAATATTAAAAAAATTAAAAATTTTAACGTTTTTTCAAAATGCTAGTCCTCCTACAATTTAAAGAATTTTTTAATGGATTTTTTTTTCAAAATGTTCCCACAACATCTATTAGTAAAGGTTGGTATGGATATTAAGCTGTCAGTTAAACAAAAATAGTTATGCAGCTTTATGTATAAAAATTTCCGAAAAATACGATTTTTTCTAAATTTTCAACTTTATCATTTTTTTTAAAATCTAATCACACTAGACCTCATCCTATACCAACTTTTGTTAAACGCATATGTTTCAACACAGGAAAAAAATTGGAGCTCTACATTAATTTCCTAAGAACCCTTAGGGTTTTAACCATTCACAATCCGAAAAAATTTAAAATTTAAAAAATCAACAAAAAATTTCAAAAACCATTTTACCAAACCACTATACCATTTTCAATAAACCTCCTCCATTATAAAGGATACCTTCTTTTTTTGCAATATCCTTAGCTCACAGCAATCAAGCACGTTTAATTATTTTCTGGGCAGCCCTAAATTTTGGGTAATGCGTCCCTTTAAAGTTAGCTTTATAACTTCAGTACTTACCTTTTATAGTTTAGCTGCATAGTCCTTAGGAAATAGACTTTATTTTTAATAGTTACTTTCATAACTTTAGCTTTTCTTTCAATAGCGTCCAATGCTGGCTAATTTGAACCTCTATTTGTAATGTTTTTTAAATAAAGATTAATGTTCTTAGATCTTCTACTTATTACATAAAAAACAATGAACAATAAATCAAGAATCTGTATAGGTAAAAAAAATAAGTAATTATTTGTATTTTTATGAAACTTATGATATAAACATATAATTTCTTTTACGTTTCCTTTCATATGGTGGATGCTAGTTCCTACTTATTTTCATTTGCATTTATTTAAAAAAAAAAGGGAAATAATTACCATTCCTGGGTCATTAAGAGGAAATAACTGTTAAATAGTGGTTATTTTTCTAGACTATAATTTACTAAAGTTGTAGTGTGAGTCACTTATTTAACTAGTTATTTACGACTTAAATAGTATCTCATAGTACTATGCATGACTTATTTTTGATTCCATATATTAAGCCCAACCAAAATTATCATATTATAAACGAAACTGATTCTAAGTGAATTTAATAATCATCACATTCCCACGAGTTTTCTATTTAGTAATAGTTCAAACCACGATAAATTCGAAAATTAGCATAGAAAACTAAACTAATTCCAAAATAGTCACTTTACATTCCTGCACGCATAGGAACGACTATTGAATCAAAATAATCACATGATAGTTTTGGACCAATTTCTGATAAGTTAAGCGGAAAAGCGGTATTAGTCATCTTGCTCTACTTAAAAAAATACTTTTAAACAAATCCGGCGCAATAACATGGAATTTTTATTAAGGAATTTTGTTCTCTTAATTGTAGAGCTTAGTGGAAGAACGTGCTAAGTGACGAGAGGTGGTGAAAACGAGATGAGCTTCAAAGTTTTTAGTTTGCAACTTTTCTGTCATTCACAAAATCAGGTTTTTTTTGCATGATATTTTAGTTTGGTTCTTCAAAATGCTTGGTGGCTTTTGGCTTAGCCGTAATTTACGTCATAACGCGTCATTTACAAAACGCGCTTGACACCTCATGCACTTGGCACGTTCTTCCTCTGAAATGCTTCAGATTTTGGCCAGTCGCTTAGTGGAAGAACGTGCTAAGTGACATTTTTTAGGTAAATTTGATCCATAAACGTTTCATAATTTCTGTACTAACCTTCCGATTTTCAAAATTCTTTTTCTGTTTGGAAGATAGGACTTCACAGATCTCTTTTATACTTATTAATTGTTTGCCTGTCCGTCCATCATTTTGTCCGTCCGTCCATAACCCTTTCAATTTCCGATCCAAAGTTCCTGATTTTGAAAATTCTTTTTTTGTGGTTCGAAAGTAAACAAGAAGTTCATAAAGAACTAAAATAGCCTACTTTCCTGTTACTTAAATACTTACTGAAGTTCTAATCGGGAAAAAAACTAGGTTCCTAAAGTAAATATCATCAACAGCCGTTTCTACACTAGATTTATACACATTAGAAAAAAAAATCGAAACACAGCACCCAGCTATAATTTAAACTTCTAAAAGCCAAAATCAACTATTTTCCTTAATATTCATTCGCAAATTAATTAAATATTATTTATCATCTGCTCGTGATTTATTTGTAGTTCGAAGAATAAATATTTATTAATAACAAAAGTAATGAAACTACTCCAAACTACATTAAAAAACAAGAAATGTAAATTAAAACTAAGCATAATTGCATGCAAAAGTATGCCTTGCCGCTTTTTTGGTAGATAAATAATGAATAATCAAAGAATCAAATTGTTCTACATTTTATGACGTCATTCCAAACTGATTCATGAAATTATTATTTTGCTTCAAATATGTTTAAATAAAGTTTCTCATGCCATTGTTGATTTGGCAACAGTGATTTAATGACTCAAAATTGAATTTCAATGCTAATTCAATGGGAAATTCGCCGACAGATAGTAGATTTATGTCCGTCCGGACGTACAGACAGACGGACAAAAAGTATGAAAGTTGGGTATCTGAGGTCATAGCTTTCTAACAAAAAAAGAATTTTTAAGATCCGATGATTAGAACCGATTTTGGAAGGGGGGTACAGACAGACAGACAAACGGACAGACAGGCGGACAGACAGACGGACAGACATACGGACAGACAGACAGATGGACAGACAGACAGATGGACATCAACCGCATTTCAATACCTACAGTGATTTAAATGACTCAAAATTGAATTTCAATGCTAATTCAATGGGAAATTCGCCGACAGATAGTAGATTTATGTCCGTCCGGACGTACAGACAGACGGACAAAAAGTATGAAAGTTGGGTATCTGAGGTCATAGCTTTCTAACAAAAAAAGAATTTTTAAGATCCGATGATTAGAACCGATTTTGGAAGGGGGGTACAGACAGACAGGCGGACAGACAGACGGACAGACATACGAACAGACAGACATACGAACAGACAGACAGACAGATGGACAGACAGACAGTTGGACATCAACCGCATTTCAATACCTACAGTGATTTAAATGACTCAAAATTGAATTTCAATGCTAATTCAATGGGAAATTCGCCGACAGATAGTAGATTTATGTCCGTCCGGACGTACAGACAGACGGACAAAAAGTATGAAAGTTGGGTATCTGAGGTTATAGCTTTCTAACAAAAAAAAGAATTTTTAAGATCCGATGATTAGAACCGATTTTGGAAGGGGGGTACGGACGGACGGACAGACGGACATCGACCGCATGTCAATACCTACTTTTTCATTTTTTTAATTCTTTCGAATTAAAAAAAGAAAAGTAGGCTAAAAATTAGATGACTACAATGTATAGTGTTTGTCCACCTGCCTGTACGTCTGCTTTTTTGTTTCTGTTCGTACGTCCTACTACCCCCCCCCCCCCCACTTCCTTTGTACCCGTCCAATTTTTAAAGTTATTACTTTCAATTACCTAATATAAAATATAAGGTAATAAAATTATTGCGAAAGAGGTCAATAATCCAAAATGAAGATTTTGTGCTTTCTACACGTTTTGGAGGGTGCGCATTCTAAAAAATTGGGTTTATTTTACATTGATCCGTCTGTCTGTCTGAAACTACTTTACAGTTTAAAATAAAAGAGCTACGGACTTCAAATTTAGTACACGGGTTCCTAGTTCCTGTTGGACGTCATAATAAGGTTTTCGAGAAAATTGCGCATGCGCAAGTAGAGCTGCTATAAACTTTTTTTGGTTTTAAAGGTATTTCTGAACAACAAAAATAGATACAGACTTCTAATTTGATACACGTGTTCCCTGTACTAGTCGGATGTCAAAATAAAGTTTTCTACAATATTGTGCATGTGCAAGGAGTAGCTGCCATAGAACTTTTTAGGTTTGAAAGTTATTAAAAATACTTTATAAGATATATATAACTTTTAAATGAGCGTATTGATATATAGTGTTACACATCCCTCGTTTTTTTTAAGATATCAGTCACCTATCTTATACTTTTTGTTCGTCCGTCTGTCCCTACTATAAGGATTTCTTTGAGTATTTAAGTTAAAAAAAAGTAGGTCATATAAGTTATTTTAGAACTTCTTTCTTAATGTTAGATGAGCAAGTTTTTAATTGAAAATATTTTTAAAAATACCATTATCACTGAAATTATAAACTAAATACTTTGAAGAATAATAAGACAAACCAACTTAATAAAAAGTATACAAAAAGATAGTAAAATATACACAAATGCATTTGAATTTAATAAATATTAAATTTAAAAGACTTATAAAAATAGATTATAATGCAAGGTGTAAGTTTTCGCAAAATAAATTTTTAAATAGTTTTTAGATAAGAATAATTGAATTTAAAAACAAACTTTGATATTAAAAAAAAAGTTAAAATAAGTTGTATGGCAAGATACAGATCCTAAGGTTATTTACGTTTTCCTTTGTCCTTTTCAATTAAGGGTTTAATCAATTTTAAGAAAGCTACTTTAATTTACAGCATTTCTACAACGGTCGAACATGATCGTTTAAACAATTTATTTTTACAATCGTGATGCATAGTACTTTTTTAAAGTCATCGATATTTTAATAAATATTAAGAACTTATAACGTTTTATACTTTGTCACTTTATTTTTACATCAATTATTATAAAAATATTTTAGTTTTACATAACAAAGCAATATCTTGATTAAATTTGTACTTACCGTATAAGCTTTTATTCACACTTTCAAGCAAAAATTCAGCTTTCCGCTTGCTTCTTAATTCCATTTTAATAATTTTAGGAGTTTAGGACATTGCACAAAATGCGTTTGATAGCTTTAGAGATCAAACGTAAAATGGCTTTAAAACGATTTTTGTACCCATAATTCATTTTTTTAAACAAACCAGATGCTTCGAATGTTCGGTGCAATGTTTTAACGCGAACTGCGAACTGCCATCTCCATAGAGCAGGTGCAACTTTGTTTTAATTATACCATCTGTTTGCTGCTAAATTATCTATGTTTATTACAATAAAAATCAGACGACATTTTATAAAATGGTAAAACCTTTAACTCCGTTTAAATTTAAAATCAAAATGCATTTTTTTTCCTATTTTGCTAAATGCACTCAAAACCCAGTTTTACGCAATTTAAATTTAATTTCATTGATTATATTTAATAATTAAAGATAATTAGGAAATATTAATTACATTTGGTTGAATTCTTTTTGATTAAAACTACAAAAGAACCATTTGTTTTGCTATTAATGCAAGCAAAAGTCTGAAAATTTTCCGCAAACGTGTCACTTAGCACGTTCTTTCACTAAACGATCGTTCCGGAATCGGGCGATTTCGGTGGAATAACATGCCAAGGATCCTTGGCTCGTTCTTCCATTGAAAAAGTGACGAAAACGCGTGCACCTACCTACTTCGTATGCGAAAAATATACGAAATCGAATGTTTTCTAAAAAATTGAAAGCTGTTATTTTTAAAGCAGGTAATAATATGATCATAGACACAAAAATCTCAATTTTTTTTTAAAATGTCACTTAGCACGTTCTTCCACTCAGCTCTTCAATTATAAACGCTATTTTGTGGTGTTTTTTTATGTGTTTTAAAACTATAAATGCTTGTTTAGCATGGTGTTTAAGTACACATACATCAAATATGTACACGTACACCAAATGTGTACACATACATCAAAGTACATGTAGTTCAGACCAAAGTCACTTTTAATATCAAATTAACAATTATAGAGTACGCATTCTGTTGTGAGATTGACTTCATTAACTTTTCCCTCTCAAAGTATTCTTGTGTAGAAAATGAATTCCTCATGGGTTCTATGTATTCCAAAGTAAGAATGAATTGAGTCGCTTTTTGACTTGAAATGTGTAAATAATTACAGAAATTTAGTGAAAAATCACTGATTTTCTACTGATAATTCGACACATATTTTACGTTGTTTGATTGATGTAAGCCACTTTTCCTCAAAAAACCATTGTTTTGGTGTGAAATTTAGGTAGGCGATCTATTCCGTTGAAACGATAAAATATTGCTATGCGCATAAATCTATTTTTAATACTAAGTTATTGTAATGCAAAGCATTAGATGTTTGCATTTCGTAATAAAATGTATTGAAATCCCTTTCAAATAAAAACAAACTGTTGTTCTACTGATAATTCTAAGCATATTTTAAGTTTTTTAATTGACATGAGCCACTGTTCATCTAAAGCGCATTGGTTAAGCATGAAATATAGGTATGGGTATCCATTCCGTAGTAACGTTGTAATATTGCTACACGCATTAATACATCGCGTGTAAATGGAACATTTACTTTGATTTACGACGTTTGACATGACATCCTAATAACATAACACAAAAACTAACAACAATTGACAAAAAATATAGTCATATCCTTTTTTATTTTTAATATGTACATGTTCTTCAAAATTGCGTTTACACTCTTAAAACAAACGAGCGGTTTTAACTCAGTCTGAGTTAATTTCCACTCCTTTCCGTGCCAAAAATGCACTTCTCCTATAGGAGTGGATTTCACTATTTTTTCGGAGTGGGTAAAAGAAAACAATCTACGTCCTACACTCTTAAAACGAGTGGTTTTACCTCAGTCTGAATTAATTTCCACTCCTTTCCGTGCCGAAAATGTACTTTCCCTATAGGAGTGGATTTCACTCTTTTTGCGGAGTGGGTAAAAGAAAGAAAAGAAAACAATCTACGTCCTACACTCTTAAAATGAGCGGTTTTAACTCAGTCTGAGTTAATTTCCACTCATTTCCGTGCCGAAAATGCACTTTCCCTATAGGAGTGGATTTCACTCTTTTTGCGGAGTGGTAAAAGAAAGAAAAGAAAACAATCTACGTCCTACACTCTTAAAATGAGCGGTTTTAACTCAGTCTGAGTTAATTTCCACTCTTTTCCGGTGCCGAAAATGCACTTCCCCTATATATAGGAGTGGATTTCACTCTTTTTGCGGAGTGGCTGAAAGAAATAAAAGAAAACAATCTACGTCCTACACTCTTAAAACGAGCGGTTTTAACTCAGTCTGAGTTAATTTCCACTCCTTTCCGGTGCCGAAAATGCACTTCCCCTATAGGAGTGGATTTCACTCTTGTTTTAGGAGTGTAGATTTATACGATACTTTTAATGCAAAAGTATTGGTGTATCCCGTTGTGAGAGTGAGTTAAATCACTTTTCATCTGATGCTGTTATTGAGCAGATGTGAATGTTTTCTATACATGTCGATGGCCCTTAAGTCACCACAGATAACATACACACATTATCGTAAAAGCATTGTTGTGTATAGTAATTGATTATTGTACAGTCTTATGTAAGATTGTTTCTCTTTTTTTAACTTGTTGTGCATAACTATATACACTGCTCAAATCAATTAGGGGAGCTCTTTCCGTACTTTTGTTAACTTTTTCAGTTACAACTTTTTATTTTTTATTCTAAAAATCTAAAATTTTTGAAATAGATTTATTATGTATCCAAAATGAAATGTTAAAAAAAACAGGGGAAAAAATCTTAATTTTTTAACTAAAATTTAAGGGGGGGGGGGGATTGGAATCATAACTTTTAAATAAATTTTAACAATAATTTTTTCAAAGCTTTGTTACAAAAAAGTTGAAGTCAATTTTGAAACATTTAAGAATGCAAGCGTGAAGAATTTTGGGGGGTCAATTTATTTCATAAAATATTTTAGGAGTTTTTATTTTACCATGTTTTTCATATTTTCATTTAGTTAAAACAAACATTATTTAATTCTTTAAAGGACATGATTATTCCACCTAACGATAAATAAGTTCAAGCTCAACTAAGTGAGAAAAAAAATCGCAAGCTGATGACTCCAAATGGAATCATTGGGGGTGAAAGGGTTTAAACCATGCGTTCCCCTAATTGTTTTGAGCAGTGTATGTTGTGGTGAAGTAAAATTAAGTATTTTTAATAACCTGAACTATTTTAATACAGGTAATTCTATAAAGATTTGAGATGAGATAATTCCATTATTAATGTGTCATTATTGTCTCACAGAGAATTCCAGGCTATGAAATATTGCTTACATTATTTTAACAGGACATTAAAAGCTAACAACTCTTTAAAAAATGGCAGTTAGCTTTGCACATCATTTTCAAATATGAGAATTATCGAAACAAATTACTTATAAATAGTTAATACTTAAGTCATCACATTATTACAAAAGTAATAATTTGTATAATTATCGCAAAAGTATTATTCTGCATACGTATGTTTATAACAAAAATATTATTCTATATAATTATCGGAAAAGTATTATTCTGCATAAATATCGTAAAAGTAATATTCTGTATAGTTATCGCAAACGTATTATTTTGTATAATTATCGCAAAAGTATTATTTTGTATAATTATCTCAAAAGTATTATTCTGTATACGTATACTTATAACAAAAATATTATTCTATATAATTAGCGGAAAAGTAAGTATTATTCTGTATAATTATCGCAAAAGTAATATTTTTTCTATAATTATCGCAAAAGTAATATTCTGTCTAGAATTCCATGTCAAAGAAATCTTATGTACGATTGCCTCTTTTTTAACTTAATGTATTGTTGTGTATAATTATATTTATATGTTGTAATAGAGGTAAAATAAATTATTTAAAAGAACCTTAAATATTTTAATACAGATAATTCTCTAAACTAGAATTCTAAAACCAGACTAATTTCACTATTCAAGCTCCACAATTATTTCGCAGAGAATTCCGGATAGGCGTTTCGCTGTGAGACTGAAATATTGTTACACGCATATATCCGTCGCGTGCGATTGGGACATACACCTAGATGTACCTTCGACACGAAATTGTGGGGATTTAATAGTTAGGGTGGACATTATTACTGTAATTGTAATAATTTAAAAGGTTTATTTCAGTTGTCATTCCATTGATTGATGTCTGTTTAATTAAGGGTAACTATTCGTTTGTATGGTTTTTTAAAGGGATGGTTCACATTTAATTATTTTTAGGTTTATTGTTATTATTTTTTTTATTATCACTATTTACTAGTGTTAGTAATTCTGGTTTTGAAAAATGGATACTAATTTACTGTCCCAAATACGATGTATCTAATAATATCTGGTATGGGGAGAAATAGTTAAGGGGATACGGTACCCAAAACATTATTTCTAGAAATAACTTGTAAATTATACTGGTTTAATATAACATTCACTCTAAATAAACATTTTCTAGCAATAAAAACAAATATTTACATGTAGTTTTGCATTATTTTAAAAAAGAATCAAAATTTTGAACTATTTTAAAATGCTACTCCTCTTTCAATTTTGAGAATAACTCCACCAAACTTTTATAGTTTGTGTTTAGTGTGTTTAGTACTATTTGTTCATGAACTGTGCATGGATTTTGAAACGTGAGCTACAGTTAAAAAGTAACATGCATTTATACTGAAAATCACAAAAAAAATTACAAATTATCGAATTCAAAATTTAAAAAAAAAAAAAAACTATACATAGTATACCGTATTCCATGCACAATTTTGTGCACCATATATATAAGAACACAGGTTAAAAATTTCAAAATTTAATTAGCAAATAATCTTTAGGGATTTATTAAACACAAAAATTGAAAAACGCGAAACAAAGAAAAAAAATTGCAAGCAGACGAAATACGTATTCAAACTTATAGGAATGAATCTAAAATATATTTAATAACTTTTTTTTTACAAAAGATATCATTATGAAACTAGCGGTAAATGTTCAAAAAGATATTGTGAATAATAAGAAGTAAAAACTGAAAAATCGATATTTTGACCAATTTTAGGGTACCGTATCCCCTTAAAGGGATGGGTCACATTTAATTTTTTTGTAGTTTTATTGTTATTATTTTCTTTATTATTACTATTTACTAGTGTTAGTAATTCTGGTTTTAAAAAATGGATACATCGTATTTGTGACACTAAATTAGTATCTAATAATATCCTGTATGGCGAGAAATAGTTAAAGTAATGCATTTTATTTTACTTAACTACTACTTACTTCTTAGTTGGTATCTGATGCCAATAATTTTGTTTTATATAACGGAATACATGTATTTGTGACTGTATCTATTAACATCTGGAATGAGGTGAAAGATTTTAAATAATGAATTATTAAAACTTCTTGCACTTAAAAATGCTTCACATCTGCAATTGTGATATCAAAACTAAATCATTCATTGCTTTTTAAATGCACTCTGGTAAACAAAGTAAGAATTTTTAAGAAATTATATTTTGAACCGTCGCTTGTTTCCTGTTACCTTAACAAAACAAGTTCTAAAACAACTCTAACACTTTATTTATTTTTATGTGAACAATACTTTCATTTATATACATTAAAGGGGGTTTCAAAAATTTCAAGATTTTTTTATTGCCTATCATGGTTTAAAGAAAGCATATAGAAGAAAGAATTTGGTATAAATAAAGAAAAAAACCTATTTTGAATATTGCTTTTTTTCCCCAGATGTATGCATCGATTTATGCAGAGATTTAAAATCCGAACCAATCTCGTTCAGATAAGATTTTAAAATGTATTTCATTTTTTTCAAAATGTATCTATTGTCATCTAAAACTTTCTTTGTAACTTATAGTATATTTTCATTTTCATGAATATATCATAAAAATAAATTTAACTTTTGTTTGACAGGATTTCTTATTCGGGATTGGAAATTTTGTAAAACACTTCTTTCTTTAAAATGGCATGCATCTTAAAATTTTCTTAAGTTCCGTAAGTTCGAAAATGCATGAAACTATTCAAGCGTAAATTATTAACTTTTTGAAAGTTTCTCTTCGAATGATCAAATATAAAAGTATAATTTAATACATATTTATACAATTTTATATGATAAAGCATTTTTTTTACTTTTAAATGTTTATTTTGTTTTAAACTTTTACTTTAAAACTAAAATAAATAAAGTGAATATATTTATAGATGCATATATTTAAAATATATTTAAATTTTTAAATGTGTGCTAATGATTCAATAAAATATTTTAAAACTACAATTAAACTAAAGAAAAGGAGTTCTAATTTAATATTAACAGTTTATTGATTTTCTTTCACAATATGTTTGAGTTATCAATAAAAGTACTTAAAATATCTATCAAAATAATAGTAATTCTTATAAAATCTAAAATGCTAACTATCTAATAAAACTTATATAACATGATATTAAAAAAAAATTCGTCAAAAGAAAATGCTCCATTAAAAGATACATCATACCCATTTATTTTTGTGTTGATAACATTCCCATTTTATAAATTATCACTCACTGACAAATAACCAATGGAAATCTTCAAAACTGACTGCTAGCTATTTGAAGAGGTTAGTGTAACAACGTGCTAAGTGACAAAAAGGTGAAAACGAGAAAATGAGCTTTAAAGGTTTTCGTTTGCACTCAGAAGATCTGTTCAGAACGGTACTTGCAAACCGTAAAAAATATACTTTATATTTATGAAAAGTGGGATCATATACATGTTGGTAGACATATATTTTCAGGCTTGTGTGCTTGGTCACAAAGACCCACTTATAAATCATCGTCAAGAAGGACCGACACGACATACACACACATACAAGACAGATGCTGCCATCTATCGCCACCTCCACAATTTAGACATGTCCTTGAAGGGGAGGGAAATAGTCTGCAGGGACCTGTACCCGTGGTAAACTGCGCTATGACCACCCACAGGATTTTCGGACCCAACAGATTTAACGAGCACGTACTCCGCATATACTCGACAAACACAAACATCCATGCCTTACCGGGATTCGAACCCGAACCCAGAGGCTCCAAAGGCTAGCTCCCTAACCGTTGCGCCGCCGGGTCGGCCAAAAGTGGGAAATTTGTTATCTTTAAAGTAGGGAATAACATCTTCATTGACACAAAAATCTAAAATCTTTTGAAAATATCACTTAGCACGTTGTTCCACTAAGCTCTTATCATTTGTCCTTCTATTTCTTTCATTAATAACATTCTTTTGTGTTTTTCTTTTACTGCTGAAAAAAACATACAAACATTTTTCTCATGTTTTAACTGAAATGTAGGATCGATACGAAATGGAATGCTTCTATAAATAACTTATTTCAGCCATGTTTGGTCTGTAATCAAAGATGGATTTTCTTTTTCAAGGAAAACTTGGGGGCTAATTTTAAGTTTCCCTCGGGAAAATTATTTAATCAAACATGGGTATTTTATAATATACTAGCAAAAAATACCCCTTCTTCCACGGGCTAAAAAAAGTTTATTTATCAAAGTAATGTACCATTTTAAACCTTCTAAATAATAACTTATTTATTGTTTCCGTCTTATAAAATAAAAATCTGTTACTATACAACTTAAAATCCAAAATAAAAAATACCTATAAAATTCACGCAAAAAATCATCTTTAAATTTTCATCAAAAATAAAAACATTTAGCTCATTTGGCGCGTTTTTTTGGGAAAAATTTTGGCGAGAAAAGAGATATAGCTACAAACACTCTTTTTACAGCTCTACCAATGGCCCTTTGAAAACAAACCCGCTTATAAATTAAAAAAAAATATTATTTGTGCGTTTAGGTAAAAATTTGGCAAACTATTTGGGAAAAGTGAAAACAAAAATTAATGTAGCTCGTCATGGCCTTTAAAAAACCATCAAGTTATAAATTTCCGGAAATATTTTTAAAAAGCCCATTTTCAATCAACGAACCATCAATATAATTAACCCAAACCACAATAAAATCCCCGAAAGGAGATTGGACGGAATTCTTTACTTGAAAAATGGGCAATTTTTTTTCAAAAATGAATTTAGTTTCTGAAGTAATGACAACAATAAATAAACCTTTTTAATTTTAAATTCCCA
>JAFNEN010001739.1:0-49534 GCA_019343175.1 Oedothorax gibbosus
TACTTACATTATCATGCCCCGGGCACATTCATCTTTGAAGGCCATATATGAATGTTATTTTTTCATAATTTGAAATGAATTTCTATATCGTGAAATTATGCATTTATAATTTTTATTTACATGGCTGTTTATTGAGTCATTTTACAGATTTTAATTTTCAAAATTTTAATCATTTTCATTCTCATCCAATTTATAAATGAGATTTTCTTGCAGTCATATTACCTTATTATTGTAATATATGTTTTTAATATTATATTAGGGATAAGTGAGAGACAACGTTGCTTCAAGCCGAACGTTTGAAGACTGCAGATGTTTGCATCTTTGTGAACTCTAATGATTATCAACTTTGGAGGTGTGGATGTCTTCAAAATCAACTTCAATTATGTCGGAAATATATTACAGTTCTACATGCGATAGAAAGAAAACTTACCAAGAGTTAAAGTAACATGGGGGTAGGTAGTACAGTAACAAAGTTTCTGAATTGAAGAGCTTAGTGTGTGAACGTGCTAAGTGACAAAAAGGTGAAAACCAGAAAATAAGCTTTTAAGTTTTTAGTTTGCACTTAAATTAGTTAAAATAGGTACTTGCAAAAACTGTTGTGGGGGAATGGGCCCGCTGGACCGTGGGTCTCCAAACTCAAGTGCCTCAGTATTAATCCAATAGCGAAAAAACTATTTTCTCTGCCACATTTCTCCGACTGTATTGAATATTTTGACAAACGTTTTTTTTTTTTAAATAATAAATGTAGATAACTTACAGGTCCATCTTCCCACTTTTTGAAATTGCTTCGAATATTTTGTGTAAAATTATTTATTGAAAATTTAAAAAAAAATATTCGAACCAATTTAAAAAAGTGAGACGGTCAAGACCTGTAAGTCAGCTACATTTATCACAAAAAAAATCCATTAAAAATATTCAATACAGCCGGAGAAATGTGGCCAAGAAAATAGTTTTTTCGCTATTGGATTAACACTGAGGCACTTGAGTTTGGAGATCCACGGTCCAGCGCGCCCATTCCCCCTTAAAAACATACTAACTAATACATACTAAATTTCTTTAAAGGATGGAATAATGTTCATTTGCACAAATATCTCATTTTTTTTTTTTTTAAATTTCACTTGGCAAATTTTTCACTAAACTCTTCAATTATGTATAGCTCAAAGATGATTGAAGTTTATTGGTTTAAATTCCCCTACATTCTAAAATTACAGAAATTACGATTTTCAAATTTGTGCTCAGTGTAGTATAAAAAAGACTTTTTCATATTTTTTCTTATGAACTATGTATACTCCATAATAAACGTAACCTCTTTATTTTATAGTCATTTACAGTCTTTTAGTAGAGTCATTACTTTTCTTTACATAATGCATTTTTAAGATAGATAATAGGATTGTTGCAGCCATTTTTAAAAATTTTAATTATTTTCATCAGCATCAATGCATGAAAAAAAAATCCTTCTAGCCATCTTATCTTATTATTGTACTAATTTAAAAAAATATATATTTTAGGGACAACCTCGTAACAGGTGGGGTGCGGTCTACCACACCTAGCTTCAAGCAGAAACATTTCAAAGGTGTTCAATATGGCAATTTTTGTGGACCTTTTGAATTACAACTTACTGTGCTGAAGCAATAACAGTGCAAGCTACTACAAGTTGCTTCTTCAAGTATGTGTATAATTACAGGCATGTGTAGTTCAAGTATGCATATAATTTACTACAGAAAACAACATGCATATGGAGACTTGAAGAAGAGTAGGGGAGAAGTCATGCAACTTCAAGTATGTTGAAAATATTGTACAGTAGAATCAAAAGAAGACTTGTTGTTGTTGTCGTCTTCTCTATGGATAGGTTGAGGTATTAGATGTGACCGTGTGTGTTCCACACAGCCTCAGCAATCTGAAGGCAGTTTTGGGAATAAAGGTCATCTAGCGGAGAGTCACTAATCTGTTGCATTTTTGCAAGGATGGCTGGACGTGAGAAAATGTGTGTTGGACTTAGTTCTATGTCGAGGCAGATTTTGCAGGTGGGGTACTTTCTGTAGCCGTCTGGCTGGATTTTAAAAGAGGACTTATGAATAGTGAAAGAAATATGAAAGAAAAAGTTAAGGAAGTCACCTTTGGATGTGAACACTCTTAAATATAAGAGGTTAGGGAGAAGGGATTAACCATTTATTATATTTTTTACATCAATATTTTTTATACTTACAAAGGAAGTAAAATTTAAAATAGCAACCAAATTTTGAGTGATTTAATGCTCTTAGCACTAGAAAATGTCTCTAGTAAAAAAAAATACATTTAATTTTTTCTCCAAATCTTATTTTTACAAAAAATGCAAAAGTATTTATCCCATATTCAGCAAAATTTATGTGTTTTCTAAATAGGATGTTACTGATGTTACACATATGTAACTAGTTTCGTACTTTCATTATTTTTCTTCGCATCGAAGCATAAAACTCCAAACAAAGAACTATTGCCTAGTAAAAAATTATTATTTTATGCGAAAAGAAAAAACGTATAAAAATCATTTAAATTTTAATGAACTTGTTTCACATGACATAGAATTATTCCTGTTTTCATTCTTGAATTCCATTAGTAGTTGGTGGTATGGCACTGTAAGAAGCTCCTTCTTTTACATTGGTTAACCATTCAAGACCTTATTTTATTTCTGTGGAACTGTTGCCACTCAAGATGTGAAACATTAACTGACAATTCAATATGCACATTTCTAATGAACTAAAACCTTTTTGCTGAAGTAAAATGATGATGATAAAAATATAAAATAACTCGCAATCGCGATCTTCCTACATTTGTTTTTCTGCCTCGGTTTTTCCCTTCGTATTGACACCACAGTAAAAACTAATTTGATGTTGATGATTTAATGTTTTGTTAATGATTTTGTAAATGATTTTTTTTGTTATCTTGCTCATAAATTATGACCGAAAATTTTTTTCTTTATGTGATTTATTCAAATTCTTTTAAGAAAGGCATCTCTAAACACAATTAAATATTTCACTGTATAGAAACTTTAAAAGTAACCATAAATTTGTTTTATGGTAGACTCTCTATTACTAAATCTTCATTTTAAAATAGTAATAATGCTTTAATTAAACATTTAAATCAGGCAAATGGACAATAAAATAAAAATCAAGTTAATTAAAAAAAAAATTAGTATTGTCATCGGCTGAATTGTTTTTCAAGAATTGCATCTTTTTTATTAAATATTTTTTAACCAAGCTCGACAAGGCTTTAAACAACTGTTAATTAGGTTTAGATTATTTGAGTTGAAAGAAGACTTTATAATTTTATTCGTAATGCTAATTAGATATATAAAACATAAAAAAATTCCAAATACTAGCATGGCTTTAGTGAAAGGTACACCTGATGTAACAAGGCCTATTTTTTCGCTGTCTAGACATTAGTTTACTTTCGTCTTTCTTTCTCACAATACTCTATTAATGTATTAGATGCAACTATTTGTCTCTTTTCCCACAGTAGCATCGCCTTAAAGGCGTGCGAAAAGAAACTTAGTATCCATTCGCTCCATAACACAACTGTTGCCAAACGGTTAAAAGAAGTAATTGATTTTTTTTTCCAAAAAATTTGAAAAAAATAATTCTGCATTATATGCTGTTGGAAATGTTGCATCTTCAACGATTATAAGCAAAAAAAGTTTGGATGCATTTGAATGTAATAAAGTTGCTGAAATAAGAGTACACGGTTCCCACCAACTTTTAAATGAGCTAGGGAGCCCAGTCAGTGAGGCTCAAGACCAAAGTGACTGTAGACTTATAAACGGTCAGTACGATGTTGTTCTTACGAGTTTTGTTTGGTGTCCGCTTGTCACTTGACTGTGGTTCTAAACCTACCTCCATCGCCAATAGCCCTCGTGTAGCTCTAGTGCAACGATAATTCAAACAAATCTATCCTAACCCACCAAAAAGGTCAAGTTAGCAACAAAAAGGCAAAATTCGATAAATATGTATTCAATATTTTCAGAAAACTCAATTTTAATGTATTTTGAAAAATCAAAATTTTCATGAAAGTTTTTGTTTTTAGTGCAAGATATATCTGCATTCGACGTTTGTTTTTTACTATGACTATTGAAGTTATGTGCTATTTAGGTTCTTATTTAGCAGAGAGGTAAACAGACAACATTCTTAGAGATGCTAACCCTAACGTTTTATTTAGAAAACCGAAAAAGAACTCTTATCTTCCGAGTAAGAAGTAAAACAAGTACTACTCCATCTAGCGGCAGAGCATATAAACAAAAACAGTTAACACAACAGTTACAGTTATTTTCTTCAACACTTTCCCTTGTTAGCCTGGTTTTGTTTTGGAATAGTCACATAGTCCCATTTGATCACAAAATGTCATTAGTCTTGACTTCATCAGGGTTTGGTTAGAATGTCAGAAATCTGTCTTTCAGTTGATATATGCTCAACATTCAGTTTCCCTTCCAACACCTTTTCACGCACAAAGAAATGCCTTATTTCAATATGCTTAGTCCTTCGATGGTATTCAGGATTATGTGACAGCTTAACTGCTGCTCTATTATCCACTTGGAGTATCGGTACTTCCCTTAAGTTCACGATGCCTTGAAGCAGTCTACGTAGCCAAATTACTTCTTTGGCTGCCTCTGATGCTGCAATGACTTCAGCCTCGGTTGTTGAAGTGGCAACAATGGCTTGTCTTTGGCTGCGCCAAGATATTGCTCCACCAGCATATATCATCACATACCCAGATGTTGATCGACCTGTTTCAATACATCCACCAAAATCCGAATCACTGTAGCACTGAAGTGTTCCTCTTGTATCTGTTGCACGGTATGTAATTCCGTACCCAACTGTACCAGCTATATAGCGAAAGACTCTTTTCACTCGCACTATATCCTCTGCAGATGGATTTTCGAGGGACCTTGAAAGAAAACCCACACTATAAGCTATATCGGGTCTTGTTCCCACCATGAGGTACATAAGAGCACCAACGGCCTGTCTATATGGAAAGTTAGGACTTGTGGTGTCTTCAGAATTTTGATGTGTTCCTGAATCTTTTAGCATTGGTGTTGCTACAGGCTTACATTCATCAAATCCAAAGCGCTGAAGGATTTTCCTAGCATATCCCTTTTGACTAACTGATATGGAGTCGTCACTGTGACGATCAATTTCAAGACCCAGAAAACAGGATACTTCTCCAACAACGATCTTGAACTTTGCCTGTAGGTCCTTGATGAACATCTCAGAGTCATGTTGATCATTTGCAGCTATTAGTCCATCATCTACATAGAGTGCTATTAACAGCTTTTTACCTTTCCTCTCACGAATGTAGAGGCATGGATCAGCTTCACTTGCAACGAAACCAAGATCTTTTAGAAACTGTCCAAAGCACTTATTCCAGCAGCGTGGCGATTGTTTCAGGCCATACAAACTACGCTTAAGTCTGCATACTCTTCCTGAATTATCCTCAAAACCCTCCGGCTGCTTCATGAATATAGCTTCATCCAGACTTCCATAAAGAAATGCCGTTGATACGTCAAACTGTGTCAAATGCATTCGTTCTTCAGCTGCGATACTTAATACTGTACGTATAGTTCCTAATTTAGCTACTGGACTATATGTTTCACTGTAATCAATGCCCTGACGCTGACTGAAACCCTTAACAACAAGTCTTGCCTTGTACTTGTCGATGCTGCCATCTGGATGAGTTTTAAGTCTAAAAACCCACTTACATGGTATTGCCCTGGCTCCAACTGGCAAGTCGGTCAGCTCCCATGTATGGTTTTCCTTCAAAGAACTCATCTCGCTATTCATGGCATTTTTCCAGTTAAGGCTATCCTTGCCTTCAACTGCTTCTTCAAACGTCACCGGAGTCTCACTCTCATTTATAAATGATTCTGCCTCCATGATGTAATCTTCAAAACGTTTGGGGTTTTGAAGAAGTGACCGGTTTCTTAGCTGCCTGGATACTGTGGGTTCAGCATCTTCCTCTTCACCGTCAGTCTCAGTATCACTTGTTTCCTCTTCTTCATGCTTAGGAATTTCTTTTTGCTCCTCTTCGCACTTTCCCTGGTTCAACTCTTCCTCTACTCTGTCCTGCAAGGATGGCTTGTCGTAGTCGTCACATGTGCCTGGTCTTTCTTGAAAGATCACATCTCTGGATAGAATGACACGATGATCTTCCTTTATCCAGATTCTGTAACGCTCATCTCCATCGTATCCCACAAGGTAGCCCTTAATAGCTTTCCTATCCATTTTCCTCCTATTCTGAACCGGAATGTGAGCAAAACATGTAGACCCTATTACACGTAGGTGTTTCAACCTGGGTTTCTTGTTCAGCCAAAGCTCATATGGGCTTGCATCTTCTACCGATGACTTTCCTGTTCTGTTGAGAACGTATATGGCGGAACTTACTAATTCTGCCCAGATTCCTGCAGGGAAGTCTGCCTCAGGATTTGTGTATTTAAAAGTTCTAGCCATTTCGACTATGGTACGAAATTCTCGTTCGCTGCTTCCATTCTGTTCTGGAGTGTAAGGTGCTGTCAATCTCTGAGTGATTCCTTGAGAACGCAAAATTGTACGAACACTTTCGTTGTCAAACTCTCCACCGTTGTCACTGAGTAATTCTTTGATTGTATGTCCTACAGTTTCGGAGTGTTTAATCATGTGTTGTAACATGTTCTTCACCTCTGACTTTTCCTTCAACAGGTAACCATATCGAAATTTTGTAAAACTATCTTTAAATACTAATAAATAACGCTTCTTTTGGAAAGATATATCAAATGGCCCACAAACGTCAGCAGAAATGAGTTCACCTGGCATCGAAGCCTTCTTTCTGGTACCAAACGATAATCGATGTGTTTTGCCGTAAATGCATGGCTCACAAATTTCTTTATCCATATTTACACAGATGCCTAGTTCCTTTTCTAAAATTCTTTTCACATGACGCTTGTCTTGGTGACCCCATCTTTCGTGATATAGCTGTAACTGTGAACTGTCCACAATAGCAGTGTGCACTTCGTTAGGTAGAACTGGCTCTAACTCTGCCTTAAATAACGTTCCATTTACTTTTCTAAATCCGTTTAGCACTACTTGACCATTGACTGTTAATCTGCACTCTGTAGCAGTTGACTCGAATACACTATTTGGGTTTTTGTCCTGTGAAGCAAGGACGGAAAACAGATTTCTACTAATTTTAGGTACAAACCATACATCTTCTAAAAAGATTTCTTGGCATTTTCCATCAATAGTAGTTCTTACTTTAATCTTGCCTTTCCCAAGTGCAGTCAACGTTTCACTTCCGGCAGCTTTAATGCCACAAGGATCATTAAATTTGACAAATTCAACAAAGTATGACGAACTGTTCGTAACATGTCTTGTTGCGCCATTATCAATCCAAAACGCTGAACTGGTCTCTGCTGCGTAGGCTTCCTCACAAACGGACATAAGTGCGATGTTTGCAGACACTGCATTTGCTTGTGTATCACTTAATTTCGTCTTTCCAGGTCTTCCGTCAGTAATCCACTGTCTGCAGTCTTTAACCCAGTGGCCCTTACGTTTACAGTAATTACAGGTATCTCCTTTCCTTGATCGAGATTTAAATCTTCCATCTTGTCTTGGTCTTTCTGGTTTTGCCACTACAAGTGCTTCCTGAACAGCTTTGCTACTGTCTTCAGTCTTGGTAAAATTTCTCTCAAACATACTCAGCTGCACTGTTAATTCATCGAATGATTTCTTGTCATCACTAGACAACAGCATCCAACTGGATTTAAAGGACTCAAAACTACTCGGTAAAATATGTAGCACTTTGCATACCAGCATTAAATCCGGCAATTTTCTCTCTTTCATGGACTCAAGGCCATTATTCAACTCGTTCCATAAACTTCTAAGCTTTGCTATGTGAGTCGAAACATCTTCTCCTTGCATCCAACTAAAAGCGAAAAATTCTGTACATATTTTGAACAATTGATCCTTTGAGCTTGCTTCAAACTGTTGTTTTAATGCATCAAATGCTTGATAAGCTGTTTCCTTGTCCATAATTTTCTGATAAACTGTGTCTGTGACAGTGCTTGTGATCATTGACTTGGCATAGCTGTTGGCTTTTCGGTAAAAATCGCTTTTTTCCTTATGTTGCTTTTTCTCAGCTTCTGTGGCTTCTGCAGCTAAAGGCTCTGGTTTCTGCAGTTTTCCGTCGATAGCATCGATTGCGCCCTCGTGATAATCCAGCACATCGCGAATCTTGCGTTTCCATATTGGCCAATCCTTATCGCCAATCAATGGCCTAATGTGCCGACTAAAATCCATTTTCAGCTATAAATTCTTTAACTAAATCGTAAACAACGTTGTCTGAAATTACTTGCGCTTTCTTCCGCACCGAATATCGGCCTGCGACGTGACAGTCTCTTCTCAATGGCGGAATCTATCGCTTCTACAACCAAGCAGTATGGCGACGACAGCTGTTCCCGTGAAATTCGAATCGGCCGAAACTGTCTTCTAAGAAATCAGTCCTTGTTTACATGTACGCTAGTTGAGCTCGTGCAAACGCCCATAACCTATTGAAGTTATGTGCTATTTAGGTTCTTATTTAGCAGAGAGGTAAACAGACAACATTCTTAGAGATGCTAACCCTAACGTTTTATTTAGAAAACCGAAAAAGAACTCTTATCTTCCGAGTAAGAAGTAAAACAAGTACTACCAGGGAGGAGAGAGGGGTATGGAGAGGCCCCAGTACCTGCGCAGTAGCGCACAAAAGAAGCCAACGCCGCATTGCATCTTGGGATGCATAATGAGTTTCGGTTTTCAAGATCGGTAATGCAGACGAATGAGGTGAAAGCATGGAGTGTGAAAGATCGTCTTGGTTTAATAATTGGCGGATCCATAAATTGGTTTTGGAGGAGCCAAGACCTATTTTCAACCATTTTAATTAATGGGAGCTAATTAATTATCCATTTAAATTAATTAAAATATAATAATTATCCATTAAAATTAATTACAATCCATTTATTACATATATATTCATTGATGTGTGGGTTTTGCTCAAACACAACTGTAAAATAAAATGTTTTGTCTTAATTGCAAAGTATGCCTTATAATATTAACGAAATGAAGCATTCAAGGATATATTTCTAGATTTTCAAGGACTGTATATTCGAACATGCAACACCTAAATTTCACAATAGTTTTTAAAAATTAATTTAGAAAACGAATAAGCTCTAACTTTCAAATGAACTTAAATATGTGTTATAAAATAACCATTTAGTTATTAAAAAATCCATCTAAAATCACTTGCTCTACCTTCTTGGATTATACATAAACAAAAAAATAAAAAAGTAAAATAGGAACTGAGTCACATTGAAAAAGTGTTTTTAATGAAACAGAAATTAACATTTGCAGACTTCTGTTTATATTAAATAAACACGTAATGTAGAACATTTATCAAAATCCGATTCTTCAAAATGCTCTGAACAAAGTACACTGTGTTTTGAAGGATTCCAATTGTCCCTTTTGACAGCTTTTACCCATTCTTTTCTTAAAATTTCCTCTTTTGGAAACCTAAAATTTGGTAACAAGAAAACTTTTAGAAAACAGAAAAAAAAACTCTATTTAGCTGTTCATAATTTTTAACAACAAATGAATTGCTATATGTAAACAGGGGCCAAGTCCATTGGCGAATCTTCTACTATGCTTCTTATTTTAACATTTTAGTGAAAGTAGTACCTTTTTTTACATTTAGCGATTAAAATGTAATTAAAATACGTAACTCAAAATGAAAAATGCCTAACTTAAATGAATTAAATAAACTAAACCATGCAATAAATCCATAATCAAGTTCCGGTACGATCTAGTAGCAAAATATGGATTTAGAAAACTATATAATTAAATAATATTGCAATGTGGTCATATAGGCCCAATTACACATGGTCAACTCTTTCCTGCAATGATTGCCGAACAATGTTTCATCAAAATATCCAAGTTGCCATCAATATTGCAAATTTCTTGAAAGTGTTGCCAGCTATATTTCTGTATTGATGGTCAATGTTTTGCGTGTAGCCGCACCAATTATTCTGTAATCTTTGGTGACCCTTACCTAAAAACCGTGATTGTGCGGTTTTTTTTTTGCTTGTCTCTCAAAATGCAATGAAAAACTTATTATATTATACATGCCAAAAATTAGTATCAGTTTTAGAAATATGTTATATAGGGCATGTCTTCCTTTAATCAACAATCACAAAACAGAAGTATTTATTATGACAGACTTCTAAATGCTTGCACATGTAGCAAAAGCTAAGTTTAATTTTACTAAAAGACGTTTTTACCTGTAGTATGAAATACCAGCAATTTTCTTCGAAGATTTATTGTAACATCCAAAGGCTACACAGGACATTTTGAAAATAGATTTTACCTATAAACCAAAACAATATATGTATATAAGAAATATATACAAAATAATATACTAAAACCCAAAATATACAACCTAAAACCAAATGTTATTGAAATCCAAGAGGTCAAGGCCCCAAATTTTTTTATGATTTGATTTAACATGGAATTACCCAAAAATTAAACCACAATGCACACTTGAATGTATAAAACTACAATCATGCTAATTCTGCAACTACATAGCTACAAAAAGACGTAGCTTAATTTTTAAAAAATAAGTATCAGTTTTACAAACATATTATAATAGACTTCCTTTAATCAACAATCACAAAACAGAAAGATTTATTATGACAGACTTATAAATGCTTGCACGTGATGCAAAAGCTAAGTTTAATTTTAATAAAAGATGTTTTTACCTGTAGTATGAAATACCAGCAATTTTCTTCGAAGATTTATTGTAACATCCAAAGGCTACACAGGACATTTTGGAAATAGATTAAATACCTATAAACTAAAACCAAAGTAATATATAAATATATAAGAAATATATACAAAATAATATACCGAAACCCAAAATATACAACCTAAAACCAAACGTTATTGAAATTCAAGAGGTCAAGGCCCAAAATATTATTTTATGATTTGATTTAACATGGAATTACCCAAAAATCAAACCACAATGCACACTTGAATGTATAAAACTACAATCATGCCAATACTGCAACTACATAGCTACAAAAAGACGTAGCTTAATTTTTAAAAAATAAGTATCAGTTTTACAAACATATTATAATAGACTTCCTTTAATCAACAATCACAAAACAGAAGGATTTACTATGACAGACTTATAAATGCTTGGACGTGATGCAAAAGCTAAGTTTAATTTTAATAAAAGTGTATTTACCTGTGAAACGTAATACCAGCAATATTCTTCGAAGATTTATTGTAACATCCAAAGGCTACACAGGACATTTTGGAAATATATTTTACCTATAAACCAAAAATATACAACCTAAAACCAAACGTTATTGAAATCACACACAATGCACAATTGAACCACAATGCACAATTGAATGTAAGAAACTGCAATCATAATAGGTCATGCATATTATAATAGGAAGGACATGTCTATCTTTAATCAACATATTTATGCAAAATATTTGTTTATAAAAGTATAAAACATTGAAAATGAAACTTCATCTTACTTTTTCTCCATCTAACTAGTACACCAGACTGAACACCTGCACAGAGAGCAGACAGTTTTTCTATAAGAGATGTATCCCACAATGCACTGGGTTTTGTTATGCGCAGAACTCGGAAATTTCTGACGGCAATACTTCAATTCGTTAATATTACGGGGCCTCTCCGTACCCCTCTCTCCTCCCTGGGATCTAGCGGCAGAGCATATAAACAAAAACAGTTAACACAACAGTTACAGTTATTTTCTTCAACAGTTTGTGGTTGTGGAAATGTGCAAAAGAAAAAACATATTATCTTAAATGATATTTAAAAAATTCAACAAAAAAGCTTAAAATGAATAAGAATTTTTTTAACATTCCCACCCCAGGGGCCCCATTAAGTTGGGGACCCTTAAATTAAAAAATATCTCACAAAATATATATTTTCATACTTTTACAATCATCAGGAACATTGTGCATAGGCCCAGGTGCCCCCATTTTTTGAAACGCCTCAAATTCAATACATTACAATAAAATGTTTCTTTCATCCTATCTTATCTCCTTGTAACTATATCCTCTCTTCTTCTTCTCCTACCTCTTTTTTAGCCTCCTCCCTTTTCTCAGGTCTTCTATCTCAGTGTCTCTTTTCTCCTGTCTCTTATCTTACTATCTCTTCTGTCCTTTCTCTCTATAATCTTTCTCATCTATCTCTTCTCCTTTCTATCCTCCAAGTTTTATTTTCCTTTCACCGTCTTTTTTCTCTTCTCCTCTCTTTTCCTTTCTAAAGTAATAAGTGTAAGTTTCTAAATTCTACAGTGCATCACAAAAAACACCATTTCCATACTCTTACAATCATCAGGATCATTGGGCATGTGCACAGTGGCTCCTAAATTCTAAAGTACATCACAAAAAAAATGCCCTTTTCATACGTTAACAATCATCAGGGTCATTGGGCATATAGACCTAAAGGCCTCATTAATTTGAGGCTCCCTAAATCTCTACTCTCCTTATAAACTTTCTCTCTACCTTACAAACATTCACATTTTCTTACTTTCAAAATAATCATTACCAATGTGCATTACCTAGGACCTATGGATTTTTGGGGTCCTGTGACATTATAAATACACTATGAAATTTATATTTTTTTACTTACACAATTATCTGCACAACTGCTAGCTTCTATAGATTTTTTTTAAAAAATAAACTACATCCCACTATATTATCAATGAAATTAGGATTTTCAAATTTTTACAAACCATATTACAAAAATGACTTTTCTTATAAACATATATTCTTTTCAAGTACAACGTAATACTTGTGTGCTGTCTTGTACACCGTCTTTTAGTACAGTCATTAGTTTTTCTTTACGTAACATATACGGAATGCATAATTTTGAAATAATAGGATTGTTACAACCATTTTTATAGATTTTGATTTTCAACATTTTAATCTTAATATTTCTTATTTCACAAAAACTGAGCTATTTATTTATATTAAAAAAATTTCATACTTAATTTATCTCAATATTTTTCTTTTGACAACATTTTACATTTAGTCGCAATAAAACTCAACTTTACCAATTTAGCAAAGCGGTATTCAATTTGTTAATTAGTTTTTATGAATATTTTAATCTATAGATAGTTTTATTAGCTTTAGGTAGTTAAGTAGTGTTAAAAGCAAGGAAGTGTTTAAAACTACTTTAATTGCATATAAAGTTGAGAAGTAATAATTCCGTTGTTTGAAGGACCATCAACCACCGATTGGGAGGGAGAGCTTGGACTCGCCTTTAGATATTTAAGGGGACTCCAAAATTTGTTTAAGAGAATTTAGTTTTAAATTTGCTGACATTAATTGCCATAAGATAACATGTTTTGTTTTAATTTTCTTATATTGGGTCAACACGCGTTACCTGAAATATTAATTCACTGTTGCTCAAGATATGTAAGCAAAATATTGATAGATCGAAAAGTTATTGAAAAATTGCAAATGGGCCACAAAATAGAAGTATGGTTTATCTTGCAGGCTTTAACATTACCCAATAAATGCCCATAGAATTTCACCAAACTTCCTTTTTTTTTTCTTCATTAGCTTTTGTGTAATGGAACTATTTTTGTCTCATTGAAGGATGCATGTTTCCTTAATGTATTGATAAATGTGCTTAAATGTGTATCCTTCCATATTAAGGAGGTATATTTCCGCGGAATATACTTCCTTAGTATGACTTAATTTCGCATATCCGCGGAGTATGTAAAATTAAGTAGAGTAAAAATAGAACCTAAAATGAACTGACCCGACTGAAAGTGGAGCTCTTCTTTATATGCTAGTAAAATAGTTTTAAATATGTTTTAACTTAAGCTTTGCTGTTTTGTTAACTTGGTAATAGTTGAGTTGTAAACACATTAGAAATAATAGAAATTTAATACATTAAAATGAAAATTTGCATTAATATTGAAATTTTAAAAAAATCATCAAATTACTGTAAAGCTAGTTATTTATAAAATAGCTGGATTTTGTGAATGTGTCATTTCAGTAATTTTCTTATAAAGTCTATTCAAATGTGTTGTAACATAGAAATTTAATGTATTGGGAAAATTTAAAATTTTAGCAGTTTGAGCAATTTATCAGAAATCTAAGCACAGTAGCAAATCAGTGCGATCTGGCGTGTATGTTATTTGAGGTTGAATGTGAGGCAAGCTGCTACACCCTACTAAAAATATAAAGTAATAAAATCTTAAACTAAACCTTTTTCACTTAAGCAAACAGTTATAGGTTTTTTGCATAAAAAAAACCTATTGCAAACACTAAAGAAACCAACGAATACACAAACTTGTAAACACATTCACACAAACTTAAACATACAAATGCAAAATCCAATATATACATTTGCATAAAAACACACATCCATACTTCTAAAATGCAAATTTAGTTTGCAGGTGCATTTTTTTATAAGGCTAAATGAAAAATAAAGTGGGATCCTGAATTCGGATCTCTGTGAGTGTACTGTCATAAAAAGTGGATATTGAAGCATTTTAAGTTTTTTTAAAAAACAATTTCTTCTCGAGTCGTAGCGTTTCGAATGCAGATATAGTATCTTGTACTGAAAGCGAGAAGAATAATAGTGTCCATAAACAAAATGTCTGTTCTAATTTATAACTTATGAAAACTCAGAATTGATTTTCACAGTGACTACGATGTAATTAATCACTGGTTTTTTTTTTACGTCTTGCATCTTTACAACTACAACTTTCAACTTTACTTTACAACAACTTTTGAATGCCAACCTCTTACAAGAACGATATTGTCGCTTGAATTTTCTTTTTTTGTAAAATTCAACAAGAGCTATAGGAGAACAAAAGAGGGTATAGGGGTATTTTTCTCCAGACAACCTGTACCATAAGTGTGCTATGACTGCCCACAGGAGTTTCAGACCCACAGATTTAACGAGCAAGTTCTCTTCATGTACTCGGGATAGTACAAATATCCACAATTATCTGGAATTCCATTAAAAAAAAGTATTATAACTCAAATGAATACATTTTTATTAAAAGGGCGTAAAACACTTTTTAACTTATGCAACTTTGATTACTACTTGCTCCTTTTCACGAAAATTGATTAAAATATTGTATGTATAGTAACATTGATCTAAGCATTTCAGCACCAAAATAACAGATTATTGCTGATTGTTTATAATTTTTATCAAAGTAACACCGCAATAGAGGGTTAGGCTGAATTATCACCGCACTAGAGCTACACGAAAGTTATTAGTGACAGGCGTCTTAATTTAGAACCACAGTCAAGTGCCGACATCTGAGTAGGCACACAACACAACTATTAAGGGTGCCATTGTATGCAGCGTCGAGGACTTTGGATCATATTTAACCTTTTAACGTATGTACACTATTATTCGCTGGATTTTTTAGCTGCAAAGACTGTTTATAGGTCGGCAGTTATTTTGTCCCATGAGTTCTTGGCAACAAGCCTAGTAATTCGGAACCACGGTCAAGTGAAGAGGCTGGCAGTGTGGCACCCAAAGCCTATACAGCGAATACAAATGTGGCTTTGGGACCGACCAACACAGATTTAATGTGCACCAGTTCTCATAGGCACGACGTTCTGCCTTCACGAGATTCAATTTTTTGGTCCAGCACCATTGGTCTATAACGAAGATGGCTAAGACGAAAAATAAACCTGCAAAGGGGACTTAGTGATAAAAAATGTTGCTTAGACATTATCGGCCGAAGAAAATTATCGAAAAGAACAGTCGTGTAATAAAAAAAATCATTTATTTTCGTATCATTTTTTTATAAGCTGATTGAACTATTTTTTTTTGTTTATCAAATTTATAATTAGAGAAAATGTTTTTTAAAGTATACCAAAAACTGAAATAGCCTTGTTTATATTATTAAAAATAAGATTGGTTAACAAGCCTGTGTTAAAAAAAAAGCCTTAATTGGTTTTTTTAAAAATATGGATTGACAATCGTGTTCAAAAATAATTTTTAAACTAACTTCAACTCCTTTCCAAATCACAATTCCTTTAATTTAAATGAGATGCCTTTCGAAGATAATTTGAAGCGTATTTATTAACAATTTGTTTTGAAGACAAAATGGAAATTTCAGTAATGTGACAGCCCATGAGGGCCATGTCCTCACTCTTGTTCATTGCATAAGATGTTCCAGTCAGACTGACTAAAAAAAATATTGTTTAATTCCCAAGCAAGGTTGGTTCTCAAAACGAAATTCGCTTAGGTTATAGCAGCATAAGTGCTTGCATTATAATTATAGTCCATTCGCATTTATGAGAGTAAAGTTTAAATGCTAATGAACAAATAGAACAGCCACGCTTACGGCAGTCTCAACCATTGTCTTAAAACACGCAAACATACCACCATGTATAGTAGTTGCCGTAGAACTTTTTTTGTTTTATTGGTATTGTTGAAAAATGAAAAGAGCTACTACCTTTAAATTTGGTACGCACCGAAGTTGCGCACCTATAGAACCATTGGAGTTTGGCAATTTCAGGAGACAGGAGTTTCTAGATTTTACTATTTTTGTAGTATCGCATTTAATGTATCGCCGGAGTTTTGTGATAGGATCATAGTATAGAGAATTTTGACAAATTTTAGATCTTTGGAAACCACTTTAAAAGTTGATCGCGACATTTAAGAAGAAAACAATTTGCACGATAACTGTGGCTAAATTGATTTTGAAGTCACAAAATTGTATTATTTGGTCACATTTTGCGACCAGCGATAGTGAATTTCGAACCCTGATCCCAACGTTCCACTTTGTACGCATATGGTTATTCATTGTGTATAATTCATCAATGAAGTATGTTTAAAAATAAAAAACAACGCTTATTGCAGAATCAAACGCATAAATTTTGCTAAATATGAACAAACTTATCTTTACTAATAAACATTTTTCAATTTTAATTTTTATTCTTTCGTGCAAAATCTGAATTTTCATTATTTTTTCTAGAATTCAATACATAAATTCATATTTTCCAACAATTTCAAATCATTTCGATTATCAAAAGGTTAGGGTATAGAGCTAACAATGTTAAATTATTAATTTCCACCCATCAAATTACATTAAAATGTGTTAAAATATGTATTTCTTTTGTATTTAACTGTAATTGGTAGTAACTTTAAGGATGTATTAATTTTTTTTTATAAATTTGCAAAAATGTAATTTAACTTGGTTATCCCTTGTCTCCCTTTTCCTCTACCTTCAATTCGAACATGTGATATGATGATTTCATAATGTATTTCATCCAAATTATTGTTAGAATATTTTTAACTAAATTTATATGATGATTAATGTAGCTTGATGCAGCAATATTGTTTAACAACTTCAACAAAAATTCTGAAGGATCTTGCTTACTACTGTCAGCTGTAAGTAAAATTTACTGTCCAAAATATTTACCTTATCCATTTGCATAAAAAGTGATAAAGAATGATTTATGCAAAGCGAGCATTCCTAACTACCTATTCCTCACATGTACAAAGGAAGATCTGTTTCAATTGCATCGTCTTTCGTTGATGCTATGTAGAAAAAAACCTATCCAAGAACTCCTGCAAGAAGGTAGTCAAAAGTGTAGTGATGGAAAACAGACATTCGCACCTCCCATTGCCCCACCACAATTTCCCCAAATCGTTTCGTCCTTGGAAGGTAATGTTAAGAAAAAACAGTTGTAAAGCACCCATGCCAGAAGGAAGTCGTAAGTTTGGATGGCAAATGTACATTCCTATTTCCACCAATAAACCAGGAAGATCCCGCCAAATGTTTTCGTCCTTCGATGGTGCTGTGAATAAAAAAAATGTTGTGAAGTACCCATGCCAGAAGGAAGTCGTGTTTTGGGTGGCAAATGAATATTTCTAGTTTCACCATTACACAAGGAAGCTCTCTTTCTCCGATCGTCCTTGGTGCGCTTTAGGAAAAAAATCAGCTGTGAAGCTACCGTGCCAGAAGGAGGTCGTAAGTTTCGGTGGCAAATAAACATTTCCATTTCCTGCATTACACGTTACATCATGAAGCTGTCCCTCTCTCTCTTGTTGTCCCTAGCCATCGAAGCCCTATGCCCTATGAAGAAGTGACAAGCTAGCACGATTCCACTGACCAAATCACCAGCAAGTCCAAAGACATTCAAGTTGGCAAGCACTTGGGCAGTTACTTCGAACAACGGCAGCCTCCTATCACGAACAAAAAAAACCTGCCGTGTTTATGAAGAAGTGACAAGCTAGCACGATTCCACTGACCAAATCTTGATTACTGTATCTGTGTTTATTCTTATAATTCTGATGTAGTTATACTTGTGTATGTTGATGATATTGCTGTTTTTGCTAAAGACATTAAACTTGCAAACAAAGTTATCAATTTATTGGAAAGTAAGTTTGTAATAAGGGATTTAGGAGAATTAACTTGTTTCTTAGGTGTTGAATTTCAAAGGATTAAAAACGAAATTTTTATTCACCAGTCGGTCAGATTGTTCAAAATTCGGAAAGGGAAGAAAATGATAGTGGAAATATGGAAAATTATCCATATAGGGAATTAATTGGTTCCCTTAGTTATTTGGCTAATATAACAAGACCTGATATTGCCTTTGTGGTTAATCTTTTGGCGCAATATACTAGCAATCCTGGATTAAACCACTGGAGCCAAGCAATACGGGCTTTGCAATACATTGCTTTCACAAAAGATAAAGCAATACCACTGTCTAGGGCTTGTAATGAACATTTAGTCTTTTATACAGACTCAAATTGGGCAGGTTGTGTTGATGACAGAAAATCCACCAGTGGTTATGTTGCCTTTTTAGGGGGTGTCCCTTGCTCCTGGAAAACATCAAAGCAAAAATGTGTTACTTTGTCTACGATGGAGGCAGAATACATAGCAATGGCAGCAAAGGAATTTCTGTATTTAAAAAGAGTTCTAAATGAGTGCGGCATCAATACACCCTGTCCAACTGTGTGTTGTGATAATCAGTGCTATTTTCTTTTGTAAGAATAATGCTGGGAATCATCGCACTAAGCACATCGACCTCAGGTACCATTTTGTAAGAGACTTGTATGATCAACAGAATTTCGATTTGATGCATGTGTCGTTCAAATTATGCTGATGTGTTTACTAAGTGTTTGCCTAAAAAGGCGTTTGATAATTATGTAAATTCAATGCTAACAGGAATGGCCAAAAAGGGGGTGTAATATTAGAGCAAAAGCTAGTTTTGTTTTGGTTTTGGCCATCATGTGTTTGAATTTCGTGTACTTTTGGTTTCATCTGTTCACTTCAGTTGATAAATTCTGATTGTTTTTAATGTTAAAAATTGAACTGATATTAAATAACCATTTCAGTGAACTGAAGTGATTCAAAGAATCTGTATGCTATATATATGCGAGTTGTAAGTTCTGTTGGGCAGTTACTTCGAACGGGTGTATTCAAAGCAAGTTTAAAGTCTTATTATAAAGAGATATTTTGTTAAGTATTGATGGCTGAATCAGGCGTGTAAGGGTTAACCCTTTAAGGGGAGTCGGATAGTTCTATCTTGCTCATTTAATTTTACAACTTAAAAGTTGCGTTGGGTGCCTACTCAGACTTCCGCTCGTCACTTGATTGTAGTTCTAAATTACGACGCCAGAATGTATCGTGAAGCTATCCTTAATCCTAGCATACAATTATTTTACCTTTAAACTACGAACCAGGGTAATTACTAACTCCAGTAATTTTTTTTCTCAAACATTTTAAAAGCAACGATTCGACTCATCAAGTACATTTTTAGTTTGTATGCCGAAGATAATTTTTAGGATTTAATAGGGTATTTGACTAAATCGGGAAACTGCCCAAAAAAGTTATATAAACATAGTATAGGAACTAGAAAACGCATATTCATTGGTTTTTCTTCAAAAAATTCCTCGGATATTATTTAAATCAAGTTTTAAAATCGCGATATTTCAAAGCTTGGTCACGTGACTACAAACGCTACTCTGATTGGTCTGACGTCACCTGGCATTAAGAGGACGCCATTTGGAATCTCCAAGTCAAACCTCTAGATTTTCCGAAATCCAGATGTACCATAATATGCAGTTTATCGCCTTTCGCTGTAATGAATACGATTGACTGTGTCTATTCAGGCTAAATTGGCCCCCACTATGACAGCGCTTCCCTGAAGGGGATTTGAGGAGAGGGGGGTGAAAATCGCTGAAGGGGTTTTTGTCTGTTGTGTGTCAGGCGAAAGAAGAATCCAAGGCGTCTCTGACCACATGCATGTGTAATGTGTATGTTTCCAATTTCTTACCTTATCAGTACATGACTTTTTCCCAATAGTAGAATATTGGATGCACAAGACGAATAGTAATATTGACTGTGAACTTTGAAAAATATTTATCCTACGCTAAACAAAAATAGCACACATAGGAATCGTGTGAAAACTTAGATATCAATAATAAATTGGATGGTATCCGAAAAATAAAATTGGAATTACACAGGAAATACTAAGGCGTTTTGCACCAATCTTGATCGATAATAATATGTAGCTTAATTAAAAATGACGTATTTTTACTTTCAATTACCTAATATGAAATATATGGTAATGAAAGTAATTGTGATGAGGTCGCAAATTCGAAATACATATTTTGGTGTTTTCTACACGTTTTGGAGGTTGCTAATTCCGAAAAAGGGGTCATTGAAACGAGGATATTTTTTTGTATAAGTGTCTTTTTTGTGTTATACTCAAATGTCTTTTTTTTTAGTTGCCTTGGTTGGTTTGTGCCCCTGTCTATCTGAAACTACTGTACAGATCGAACTAAAAGGCATACGAACTTCAAATTTGGTATACGAGTTTCTACACAGCTCAAGTTTTTTTTATGAGTAACAACAGCAATAAATATGTTAATATTTTAACTTTCGCATTTTGTTTATAAGAAAAGTACAACGTATAATAACACTGCTCGTCCATCTGTATATCCAAAAGTACATCACACACCGTCACACAGTATTATGATACGCTACATTGCAGCAGTATCAAACTAAAGATAATTTTAAATTAAGTTAGAAAATTCGTGAAAAAAGTTTGTAACATTTATTTTATTTTTTAAAAAACCCTTAAACTCAATCACTAAAATTATTACTTTCAATTACCTAATCTGCCGTGCGGGCAGGTAAACTGCTGTATATAGATTAACGATTTGGACTATTGTTGTATAAGCACTCAATAAATCTAACCCATAACAAAGTATACTGAAAAACTGTTTATTTCAGAGGAAAAACGGTCCAATTCATCTTCGTATTTACTATAGTTTATCCGCTCACGATTGTAGTGGGAAATATAAGGTAATTAAAGTAGTGCGATTAGGACGAAATAGAGAATGTGCTTTTTTTTAGCCAATTCTGGGGATCCTCTAGTTGGCCTCTGTCTCTAAAAATTAGATGGTTTCACTTATGTGTGTGTGTTGTGTCTGTCTTACTTGACGAAGGTTTATAAGCGGGTCTCTGACCAAGCTCACAAACGTGAATATATATGTCTACCAACCAAGTGTGTTTTGTATACGTTTTGGAGGGTATACTTAATTAAAAAAAAAGGTGGATTTTGAACACTTGTGCGTCTGTCAGGTCTGAAACACTCAACACCTGTTGGATGTCATTATAAGGTTTTCGTAAAAATCGCGCATGCGCAAACTGTTGCTACCATACAACTTTTTTGGTTTTAAAGTAATTAAAAGTCATGCATTTTTCACATCCCCAGTTTTTAATTAATCATCTTTTGAGAATGCTTGAAAATAACTTGTTAACTATCATAACTAACCACATATAAAATTATAAGACAACTAAAGGTTGTGCTGTTTTTCAATAAAGACAACGTAATAAGGTAACAAATGAAATGACATAGCCAAAAGGAAAGGCTGACAAAAGAAATAAATCTAAATCAGTGTTGTTGTTATTGTTTTTTAAATATTTTTTAATGTGTCCATTCAACTAACTAGCTTCTCTCAGTGACCCTCTTTTCTCTATGCTCAGTGAATACTATGAAAAACCAGATAAGGTTAGGGGTCCCTGTACCCTGGGGCCTATGACTACAAACAGGTGAGAATGGATGGACGATTTTTGAACTGACGGTCTAGAAAAGATATGGTTGATGGTTGAGGTAATATAGAGATAGAGACAATAGTTCTTGGGCTATTTATCACGAATTTTGTTTGAATTTTTTTAAACAGTTTGATAATTCAGATTAATAATATTTAATTTAGTGCTCGTATAATACTATTAAAAATTCAGAGACCCTCACTCTGTAAAATTTATAATCAGTTACACTTAAAAATAGTGCAGAATAAACTTGAACTTGTGAATAACATCTACTGCAACTATTACAACTAATTATAGTATTTCATATAGTATAATTTTGTATATGATTTTCAAGGTTAATCTTTGATAAGACTAATAGTTGAGTAAAAGAACTAATATTCAAAAGTAGGACTAATTGTCATATGTCTTTAAATCTAATTTCCATAATGAATATACATTTAATGTTATGATAGGGTATGACACCGTATTGGATCAGAGGCCCGAAAATCCAACAATGGAAATCTCATATCCTCACAAATTGTGAAAAGTAACATTAAAAACTTTATAAACCAATACAAAAAAATATATCACAAGGCAACACCAAGTCTATAAGGATAACCCTAATTAATAGGTTATTTAAAAATGTCTTCGCTCAACGGATACAGAAGTTACTTTCAGCATCGGGGCCAAAAAAAAAAATTAAAATGTCCATATTCTTATGCAGCCATGAACTATTTTTCTAATATGCATACAATTTTTAAAGATAATGTGTCGAATTAATTAGAATGCCATAAAATACATCAAAGAACAATACTAGTGCAGTGGGGAGGGGCATGTTGAAAATATTCCGATGTATATTGGTTATTCAGACGAAAATTTCGCTCTCTTTCTTCTTATTTTTTTTCTTAATTATCATTTTTGAATTAAAAGTAATTTTTATTAAAATTGAGTTTTAAAAAAACCTTGAAGTTAAAGGTTATTCTAAAACAAAAGAAAAATTATTCTAAGGGGCCACTTGGAAGCTGCAAGGCCGTTTGCTTTGCCTAATTGGTAATCCGGCCTTGTGTGTTTCCTATTATATTGCTAAACTTATCAAAAAAATTACTTTTCCCCAATATTGAATACAAGAAAAGTAGTATTGGCGACAAAACGAAATATATTTTTCTTACGCTAAATAAAAAAAATTAGCACTCATAAAAAAAAACATAAAAGTAATTGTTTGAAAACTTTAATATCGATAAAAAATTGGTTGGTAACCGAAAAACAAAAATGTAATTACACAGGAGAATAACAAGTAAGGTTTGCACTAATATTAATAAATAATACAATAATGTAATACAGACAAATAAAAATTATATACAGTTTTTTTTTTATTAAAAACAATAACCCGTATAATCGAGTTTTGTTTTAGTTTGCGAGTTTTGTTTATAAGAAAGGTATTACGTATAATAGCTTTGTCCAAGAAGCACTAAACCTATGTCCCGTTTGGTATATAAATACTACTATGAAATTCCCCTATTGACCAAATCACAGTTTATCTTATCGAAATTCCAGCCGCCGAATGCGTTTCTTCGGAAGTCCTTTCATAAAACCCAGCCGAACTCATTGACAAAATGCAAAAATCTAAACCTGTAAGAAGATCCCTTCCCCAAAAACCAGCCTCCACAGCCAAACTAAGCCCCGGGTGAAGTTCCCCCCCTTCTTAGAATCAGGGGCCAGCCACACCACGCTAATTGACCCCTGCAGAGCGACAGATAACAGCGTCATTAGGTCATAGGGTTGCTGTAAATGTACATTTCATTTCTGTGTATATTTTCGTTGAAAATTTCTAAAAAATATAAATATTTACATTAAAATTTTTTTAACAATTTAAATCGATGTGGAAAAGTATATTCTGTGTACGAGTGAAAGAATTTTTGCTCTATCTTTATTCGTTAGAGAGTTGTGTTACGTTAAAGTTAGAACTTAACGAGCACTCAATTTTTTACAAACTTCAAAAAATTATTAAAAATACTAAATATGTGATTTTCACAAAACAAATTACTGTTATGAAATCTACTCCTTTCGTTCTTTACAATGATACAAAAAACTAGTGACCTTTTATTAAAATTGTGGCGGTAATTGACTTGCGAATATTCTCCATAGGAATAACATTACGATTTTCAAGATGTGAAATTCTGAATGGAGTCCTCTTAAACCATCCCACACGCTATTCAAATTTAGTCATCCTAAACTTTTTAGCGCTCTTTAAGTCCAAATTGCATAGTTTTTTTTAGATTAGTCTTTTTTTTCTTTGTGAATTTAGTGCTTATAAATATTTAAATAAAATTAAAGGATTCACAAAGACGGCCAGCTCAAATTTGCCGAGAATCGATGCCTATGATGGTAAGACCCTTGTTTTTTTTTTTAATCTTCTTCGGATTTCTGTTCTGATGAGTTCCGAAATATTAAAACTTCAACGGAAGTAATAACCAATTTTAAAAGGATTATAAGGAAGCTATTAATATTTTTAATGAAAACGTCCTAAAAGTGTAAATAGTAATCCAGTTAACAAGGGAAAGTGTTATATTTAATGTTGTAATGTTAACTAGTTTCATATCTTTTTCTTTGCCTATAGATGGCGCCCCGAAATTATTTTTGTCTTGTACTAATCTAGAAAATAAGAAATAAGTTAAGCACTTCTGCTTACAAAAAGTTGTTTATGCGTTCTAGTAAGAAAGAAAAAACATTATAAAAATCTATTTATTAAAAGCTACATCAGTTTTCTCCTAATTTTGGTTTCACTAGACTTCAAGTATATTTTTTTCATACCTGCATTTAAATATCGAGTACAACTTTTCATTAAACTCAATACTTGAATAAATTATCTTGTATAAAATTATTAATTAAATTTTAAACAGCTTAAGTTGTTTGTGAATGATATTATTTTCGATGTTTTCAAGCGTTAGTCCAGTAAATTCAAACTTTAAGCTCAAATACAGGACCTTAGTAAACGAAATCACCAAATGTTTACATTGCGGAACGACACAGTATAGCGATAGTTAATCATTAGAAGAGGCCGAAATATTCTATGTCTCCCTACTTGATCAAGGTGTGTAGCCCAAATTTAATGTAACAATTACGTACCCATTTCACCAAAAAATAAGCACTTATAAAGTAACAAATCCGCAAATGAGTGACTTATATTGAAAATCCCTGACATTTTAAATTATTAATTATAACAAAAATTGCATATGCGTGTATAAATTAATCATTTCTAAATTGGTTTTATTCAATTTTAAGGCTAGACATTTTGGCAGATGGGGCAGTTGTTTAAAAAAATTTACAAGAAAAAACTTCATATCACATGAAAAATTCATATGAAGTAACCTAATTTTATATTTAAAAAAACAAAACGATTGAACTGCGGCCCTCTAATCTTTTTATGTACGTTTATTTAGGATATGTGTTAGTTGAGATTGTTTTTTTATATATATTTCTTATTTTATAAGCCATTAATTTTTGGTTTACAAGAAAACGCTCTGGTGCCATGTGCCATTTTATCTTAAAAAGTAAACCTAAATCTTTAAGGGAATTGACAGGTAAGTAGCGGATCATGAAATTAAAAAGTCGCGAACCAACCATTAGTAATAAAATGCTAAATGTTAAAAAAAAACATTTAACCACCTCTACTCACTCTGTCAATAATAAATCAAAGGAAATTGGAGTATCAAATACAACAACAACAGTGATCACTACGGATTCTCCCGCATGTCGAAACCGTTTGCTGCCAGGTGACGTCACACCCTTCAAATTCTGCCGGGGATCGTTTTGGGGGCGTGGCTTATAGTTAAATTTTAATTGCGTTTTTCTCCGTTTCTAGGCGGTATTTGGAAAAAAGAAAAAATACGGGTCTAATATTTTTTGCCTGGGAATATTTTAAGCCAATAAATTTTTTTAAGTCAAATACCCTATTCAATTGAACAAAACTTTAAGCCGCAATCGAGTGAGGAGGCACCTCGCACTAGAGGTACAAAGAGGGATATAGCCATATGCTTCCCGGTTTAAAACCACATTCAATTGAGCCCTTCTGTAGCTCTAGTGTGACAATTGTTTAACTCCACTCCGAATTTTAAAGAAGAGGCGACGTCGTACTAGAGATATATATATAGGACATAGCCATTGGCATCGTTATTTAAAACCGCAATCAATATTTCCATCGTCTAGTTCTACAGCGACTATCTTCCAAATCAAATCAATTTAAAGCCGCAATTAAGTGAAGAGGACCTTGCACTAGTACTACATGAGGCATATATCCATGAGCATCGCGATGTACAAACGCATTTCGACTCAACTATAAACCTTATTCAAGTGAAAATGCCACATCGAAACCGGAGCTATATGAGATAAATAGCCATGGGCTTCGCGATCAAAACCTACATTCAAAATAGCTTTGGTGTAGCTTTAGTGCGGTGATTTTCAACTTAACGCAACCCAAGACCTCAATTAAGTGAAAATGAACCTATAACACTAGAGCTAGATTGGGGATACAGCCATAGACTTGGCGATTTAAATCCGCAATCAAAGTATCTTTCGTGTAGCTCTAATGCGGATTAAATTCAACTCAACTCATTTCAAAACCTTTTCAAGTGAGCAGGTTACCTCGTACTAGATCTACATGAGGCATAAAGCCATGAACATTGCGATTTCCACCCGCAATTAATATAGCCCAAGTGTAGCTTTAGTGCACCAATATAGATCTCAACTCAAAGCCATAATTCAGTGAAGATTGACATCGCACAAGAGCTATGTGAGGGATATATACAAATACATGGGCTTCTCGATTTAAGACAGAATTTTATATTGCCCTTGTGTAGCTCTAGTGCGACGATTTTAAAAACTCGAAACCGCATTTAAGTGAAGATTGTACCTCGTACTAGAGCTACATTAAGGTTATAGACATGGGAATCTTGATTTCAAACAACAATCAATATAGTCCTCGTGTAGCTCTAGTGCGACTATCTTTCAAATCAACTCAATTCAAAGCCGCAATTAAAAGAAAATGCTTTCGCACTAGCGGTACACGAGTGATATAGCCAGGAGCTTCCCGATTCCAAAACTGCAATCAATATAGCTCTAGTGCGACGATAATTAAACTCAACTCAGTACCACATTTTAGTAAAAACGGAACCTCGTACTAGAGCTACATGAGGGACAGGAGCATGAAGAATGTGGCCAATTAAAACCTCCTTCAATATAGCCCAATTGTAGATCTAGTGCGACGACAATTCACTTAAACGCAACTCAAAAATGCATTATTGTGAAGAGGCACTGAACTAGAGCTGCATGAGGGATATAGCAATTTACATCGCGAATTAATACCACATTGGGGCCCGGATGGCCGAGTGGTTGGGACCATTACGCTAGCAGTCTGCGCGCGGTAACGGGTGCGGGTTCGATTCCCGCCTTCGCCCTGGGTGTATATTCCTTTCTCTGTGACAGTAAAAATTCTTTCTGTGTCTGTCTCTTACTTGACGAAGGCTTCATAAGCGGGTCTCTGACCAAGCACACAAGCCGGAATATATATGTAATAGTAGTAGTAGTAGTAGTAGTAGTAATACCACATTCAATCCTTGGGAAGCTTTAATGTGACAAATTTTTAGCTCCACTCAATACCTAATTTTTGTGAACGGCAACCTCGTACTAGAGCGATATGAGGGACATACGCCATTGACATCGTGATTTAAAACCGCAATCAATATAGCGCTCGTGTAGCTCTAGTGCGACTATAGAGCCATATAAACCACATTCAATGTAGCACTTGTGTAGCTCTTGTGTGACGATATATCAACACAACTCAAAACCGAATTCAAATGAAAATGCCACCTCACACTAGAGATGCATGAGAGATATGACCATGGGTTCGCGATTTAAAACCATATTCAATATATATTTTGTGTAGCTCTAGTGCGGTGATAATTCAACTCAACGCAATGCAAAACCGCATTTAAGTGAAAAGAAACCTCGCTACAGAGATACATTAGGGATATATCCATAGAGTTCACGATTTAAATCCACAATTAATGTAGCTTTTGTGTAACTCTAATGCGGCTATATTTCAAGGCAACTCCTCTCAATACCGCATTCAAGTGAAGAGGCCACCTCTTACTAGAACTACATGAGGGATGTAGCCATGGACATCTCGATTTCAAACCGCATTCAATGCCCAAGGGTAGCCCTAGTGTGAAGAAGATTTAATTCAAAGCCATAGTCAAGTGAAGAGGCACATCGCACTAGAGCTAAATAAGGGATATAGCCATGGGCTTTTAGATTTAAAACCTTATTCAATATAGCTCTAGTGCGACGATAAGTAAACTCATTTTAAAAACACATTTAAGTGAAAACGTACCTCGTGCTAGAGCTACATGAGATATGTGGCCATGAAGAGCATGACCGATTTAAAACCGCCTACACTATAGTCCAATCGTAGCTCTTGTGCGACGATAATTTATCTCAACTCAACTCAAAGCCGCAATAAAGTAAGGAAGTACCTCGTACTAGAAATACATATAGCCAAGGACCTCGAGACTTAAATCCGCATTTATTATAGCTCAAGTTTAGCTCTAGTGCGACGATCATTTATCTCAACTCAACTCAAAGCCGCAATGAAGTGTAGAGGCACCTCGAACTAGAGCTGCGCGAAGGATATAGTTATGGGCTTCCAGATTTAAAACCACATTCAATGTAGCCCTTGTGTTGCTCTAGTGCGACGATATTTAACTCAACCCAAAACCGTAAAAAAGTGAAGGAGGGACCTCGCACTTGAGCTAAGTAAGGGATATAGCCATGGGCTTCGCAATTTAAAATCGTAATCATGTAAAAATGCAAATCTCACTAGAGGTACACGAGGGATATCCATAAGCCTCCCTATTTAATATCGTATTCAATGTAGCTCTGACGAATTCAAAGTAAACTCAATTCAAAGCCCCAATAAAGTAAGGAGGTACCTCGCACTAGAGATACTAATAGCCAAAGACCTCACGACTTAAATCCGCATTTATTCAAGTGTAGCTCTAGTGCGACGATAATTTGTCTCAACTTAACTCAAAAACCGTAATGAAGTGTAGAGCACCTCGAACTAGAGCTACGCGAGGGATACAGTTATGGGTTTCGAGATTTAAAACCACAATCAATATAGCCCTTGTGTAGCTCTAGTGCGACGATATTTAACTCAACCCAAAAATGAAGAAGGGACCTCGCACTAGAGCTAAGTAAGGGATATAGCCATGGGCTTCGCAATTTGAAATCGCAATCAAGTGAATTTACTAGAACTGCATAAAGGACGTAGCCACTGAACTGAACTGAAACTCTGGAACGAGCGTGGAACAGCTCGCTAACAAGGTCGGTTGACGAAGGTTTATAAGCGGGTCTCTGACCAAGCACACAAACCTGAATATATATGTCTACCAACCAACCAACCAACAAGGTCGGTGAAGCCCGGCAGCCCTGTAAGAGCAACCCAACTCTTGTCGCCAATCCTATACTTTACCTGCTAAAATAGGCATTTTAAACCAACTTTTTCAATATTTTTTTTTAAAGAAAATGGATACGTTATTTCTTTAGGAGATTCTTTATATAATGAAGTTTCGGAAACATGTACTTTTAAAAAAATAGAATGGACAATTACAGCGTTTTCCACAAACATATTTATTCGATTAAGCATATTAAAAAACCTCTAAAACTCAAGTATTTCTGGTTTTAAAGATGTATTTATATTTAAATTCACTTTTAAAGTTAATGATACGTCACTCCTGTTAAACCTCTCTTAGCATAACAGATGACGTCACGGTTAGCTCTTTTTTGTTCTTGGCGTGTTATTTCGTATCACGTTTCACTGTATCGCTTTTGAAACTGTAAAACGTGCTTTCATCCTTATCAAATACTTAAAAAAGTTATGCTATTTTACAGAAACATGTCATGTTCATTCCAGTTAATTTCTTCAAACGTTGAACGATTTCACTCGACTATTCCGATCAGATCCAACAGTCAATAGTTCTGCAATAGCTCATACGCGCTCTAGTGTGTGTATTTTAACTAACAACCAAACTTGGAACAAGCTGTTTAACTTCCTTGATATGAACTGGTTACAAATAATATTGTCTTCTTCTTTTAATGAGGTTTCGCAGAAATTGTAAGGTTTACTATTTTATAAACTGTATTACAGCATAGATCGAAACATCGCCAAAAACATAACAGTTGACGTCAGAGCTGTTTTCAGTGACGTACATTTTCGGCAAATTGCACATTTTTTGTTGAAATTAAACATATTTGTGAATATTTAACCTTACATTCGGAATCTGCAACTTCTAATATACCAGAAAAACACATATATTATGAATTTCGCGTTTCATGCAACTTGTCCATTGCAGGAACAATCTTTAAAACTTAAATTCTTTGGAGTACTATTCTTGGCGAGCGATTTTGACGATCCAATGCAAACTGTTAAGTCAAGTGTCAATTGTGATCGGCGAATTAATGCCAAATGTGGCACATATTTTCCCTACAGCTGTCGCCAAGTGACCCAAAAATAGGCTTCACCAGCTTTTCATGAGATGCTCCTTCCAGAGTTTCAGTTCAGTTCAGTGGATGTAGCCATGGACATCTCGATTTTAAACCGCATTCAATGCCCAAGGGTAGCCCTAGTGTGAAGAATTTTCAACTCAACTCAATTCAAAAGCCATAATCAAGTGAAGAGGCACATCGCACTAGAGCTAAAAAGGGACATAGCCATGGGCGTTTAGATTTAAAACCTTATTCAATAAAGCTCTAATGCGACGATAATTAAACTCAACTTAAAAACACTTTTAAGTGAAAACGCACCTCGTCCTAGAGCTACATGAGAGATGTGGCCATGAAGAGCATGACCGATTTAAAACCGCCTTCACTACAGCGCAATCGTAGCTCTAGTGCGACGATAATTTATCTTAACTCAACGCCGCAATAAAGTAAGGAGGTACCTCGCACTAGAAATACATATAGCCAAGGACCTCGCAACTTAAATCCGAATGTATTATACCTCAAGTGTAGCTCTAGTGCGACGATAATTTATCTCAACGCAATGAACTGTAGAGGACCTCGAACTAGAGCTACGCGAGGGATATAGTTATGGGCTTCCAGATTTAAAACCACATTCAATGTAGCCCTTCTGTAGCTCTAGTACGACAATTCCAAAACCTGAATTAAGTGAAAATGGACCTAACACTAGAGCTACATTGGGGATACAGCCATGGACTTCGAGATTTAAATCCGCAATCAATGTATATTTCGTGTAGCTCTAATGCGGATTAAATTACACTCAACTCATTTCAAAACCTCATTCAAGTGAAGAGGCTACCTCGTACTAGATCTACATGAGGCATATAGCCATGAACATTGCGATTTCCACCCGCATTTAATATAGCCCAAGTGTAGCTTTAGTGCACCAATATTGATCTCAACTCAACTCAAAGCCATAATTCAGTGAAGATGGACATCGCACTAGAGCTACGTGAGGGTTATGGACATGGGCTTCCCGATTTAAAACAGAATTTTATATTGCCCTTGTGTAGTTCGAGATTTTAAAAACTCGAAACCGCATTCAAATGAAGATTTAACCTCGTACTAGAGCTACATGAAGGTTAAAGACATGGAAATCTTAATTTAAAACAGCAATCAATATAGCCCTTGTGTAGCTCTAGTGCAACGATATTCAACACAACTCAAAGCTAGTTTCAAGTGAAGAGGTCACCTCGCACTAGAGCGTGAGGGATATAGCCATGGGCTTCCCATGAACATTCGACTTGAGAAACCCCATTCATTATAAGCCCAACTGTAGCTCTAGTGTGACGATAATTCATCTCAACTCAATTCATAACCGCATTTAAGTGAAGAGGCCTAGTACTAGAGCTACATGAGCGATATAGTGATGTACCCTATTTTATACCGCATTCAATAAAGCTCTACGGCGATAATTAAGTCAACTAAACACAAAGCCGCAAACAAGTTAGGAGTCACCCAGCACTAGAGCTACATGACGGTATAGCCATGGACATTCGACTTGGAAAACCGCATTCAAGACAGCCCAGGTATAGCTCTAGTGCGACTATTTTAACTCTACTCAAATCCGCACACTATTCAAGAGGCCACCGTGCACTAGAACTACATTAAGGATATAGCCATGGAAATAGCGATTTCAAACTGCATTCAGTATAGCCCAAGTGATAATTCAATAGGGTACTTGACTGCATCGCCAAAATACCTTCCAATATTATTTAAATTATAGTTGAAAGTTAAAAATAACAAATGCATATAATTTTTTTGCAAAATAAATCTTTAAATCATAAAAAAAAAATCATTTTAAAAAGGCATTTTTTTCACGTGATCATCACGTGATCACAAACACAAAGCTTTGGCTGACGTCACTAGTAACTATAAACAAACCGGCGTGATGTTTTTTGTTTTCTGATTAAACTTGATTTAATCTAATTTACTCTTGAAATAATAAATATTGAGATAATGTAAGGCTTTTTACAGAAGCGGATATTTCAAATTTGCCTAAAATCGATTCCAAAATGGTGTTTCAAAGTTTGTTTATAGTCACTAGTGACATCACAGATACCACGTGACAGCCAGGAAGCGTTTTCGGGAGTGATTTTTCGTCCTAATTTTAAAATTCATTTTTCTGCCTTTTTATGGGGTATTTGAAAAAAAGAAAAAATACGGGTCTAATATTTTTAGCATAAGAATATTTTAAGCCAATAAAAAAAATTTAGTCAAGTACCCTATTGAACAAAACTTTAAGCCGCAATCGAGTGAGGAGGCACCTCGCACTAGCGGTACAAAGTAAGAGGGATATAGCCATGGGCTTCCCGGTTTAAAACCACATTCAATTGAGCCCTTCTGTAGCTCTAGTGCAACAATTGTTTAACTCCACTCCGAATTTTAGTAATGAGGCGACGTCGTACTAGAGCTATATGAGGGACATAGCCATGGGCATCTTGATTTAAAACCGCAATCAATATTTCCCTCGTCTAGTTCTACAGCGACTATCATTGAAATCAACTCAATTCAAAGCCGGAATTAAGTGTAGAGCACCTTGCACTAGTACTACATGAGGCATATATCCATGAGCATCGCGATGTACAAACGCATTTCGACTCAACTATAAACCTTATTCGAGTGAAAAAGCCACTTCGAAACTAGAGCTATATAAGATAAATAGCCATGGGCTTCGCGATCTAAACCTACATTCAAAATAGCTTTGGTGAAGCTCTAGTGCGGTGATTTTCAACTTAACGCAACCCAAAACATCAATTAAGTGAAAATGAACCCAACACTAGCTATTGGGGATACAGCCATAGAATTGGCGATTTAAATCCGCAATCAATGTATCTTCCGTGTAGCTCTAATGCGGATAAAATTCAAATCGACTCATTTCAAAACCTCTTAAAAGTGAAGAGGTTACCTCGTACTAGATCTACATGAGGCATATAGCCATGAACATTGCGATTCCCACCCGCATTTAATATAGCCCAAGTGTAGCTTTAGTGCACCAATATTGATCTCAACTCAACTCAAAGCCATAATTCAGTGAAGATGGACATCGCACTAGAGCTACGTGAGGGATATATACATGGGCTTCTCGATTTAAAACAGAATTTTATATTGCCCTGTGTAGCTCTAGTGCGACGATTTTAAAAACTCGAAACCGCATTCAAGTGAAGATTATACAATAGCTACATGAAGGTTATAGACACGGGAATCTTGATTTAAAACAGCAATCAATATAGTCCTCGTGTAGCTCTAGTGCGACTATCTTTCAAATCAACTCAATTCAAAGCCGCAATTAAAAGAAAATGCATTCGCACTAGCGGTACACGAGTGATATAGCCATGAGCTTCCCGATTTAAAACTGCATTCAATATAGCTCTAATGCGACGATAATTAAACTCAACTCAATACCACATTTTAGTGAAAACGCTACTTCGTACTAGAGCTACATGAGGGAAGGGAGCATGAAGAATGTGGCCAATTTAAAACTTCCTTCAATGTAGCCCAATTGTAGATCTAGTGCGACGACAATTCACCTAAACGCAACTCAAAAATGCATTATTGTGAAGAGGCACTGAACTAGAGCTGCATGAGGGATATAGCAATTTACATCGCGCATTAATACTACATTCAATCCTTGGGATGCTTTAATGTGACCAATTTTTAGCTCCACTCAATACCTAATTCTAGTGAACGGCAACCTCGTACTAGAGCGATATGAGGGATATACGCCATTGACATCGTGATTTAAAACCGCAATCAATATAGCGATCGTGTAGCTCTAGTGCGACTATGGAGCCATGGGCTTCGCAAATATAAACCACATTCAATGTAGCACTTGTGTAGCTCTAGTGTGACGATATATCAACACAACTCAAAACCGAATTCAAATGAAAATGCCACCTCACACTAGAGATACATGAGAGATATCGCCATGGAAATCTCGATTTCAAACCGCATTCAATGCCCAAGGGTAGCCCTAGTGTGATGAAGATTCAACTCAACTCAATTCAGAGCCATAATCGAGTGAAGAGGCACATCGCACTAGAGCTAAATATGGGATATAGCCATGGGCTTTTAGATTTAAAACCTTACTCAATATAGCTCTAGTGCGACGATAATTAAACTCAACTTAAAAACACATTTATGTGAAAACGCACCTCGTCCTAGAGCTACATGAGAGATGTGGCCATGAAGAGCATGACCGATTTAAAACCGCCTACACTATAGCCCAATCGTAGCTCTAGTGCGACGATAATTTATCTCAACTCAACTCAAAGCGCAATGAAGTGTAGAGGCACCTCAAACTAGAGCTACGCGAGGGCTATACTTATAGGCTCCCAAATTTAAAACCACATTAAATGTAGCCCTTTTGTAGCTCTAGTGCGACGGTATTTAACTCAACCCAAAACCGTAAAAAAGAGAAGGAGGCACCTCGCACTAGAGCTAAGTATAGCCATGGGCTTCACAATTTAAAATCGCAATCATGTGAAAATGCAAATCGCACTAGAGGTACACGAGGGATATCCATGAGCCTCCCTATTTAATATCGTATTCAATGTAGCTCTGATGAATTCAAAGTCAACTCAATTCAAAGCCCCAATAAAGTAAGGAGGTTCCTCGCACTAGTGATACTAATAGCCAAGGACCTCGCGACTTAAATCCGCATTTATTCAAGTATGTATTCAAGTGTAGCTCTAGTGCGACGATAATTTGTCTCAACTTAACTCAAAAACCGTAATGAAGTGTAGAGACCTCGAACTAGAGCTACGCGAGGGATACAGTTATGGGTTTCGAGATTTAAAACCACATTCAATATAGCCCTTCTGTAGCTCTAGTGCGACAATTTTTTAACTCATCTCAAACCTAATTTTAGTAATGAGGCGACGTCGTACAAGAGCTATATGAGGGACATAGCCATTGGCATCGTGATTTAAAACCGCAATCAATATTTCCCTCGTCTAGTTCTACAGCGACTATCATTGAAATCAACTCAATTCAAAGCCGCAATAAATGAACCTAACACTAGCTATTGGGGATACAGCCATAGAATTGGCGATTTAATTCCGCAATCAATGTATCTTCCGTGTAGCTCTAATGCGGATAAATTTCAAATCGACTCATTTCAAAACCTCTTACAAGTTAAGAGGTTAGCTCGTACTAGATCTTCATGAGGCATATAGCCATGAACATTGCGATTCCCACCCGCATTTAATATAGCCCAAGTGTAGCTTTAGTGCACCAATTTTGATCTCAACTCAACTCAAAGCCATAATTCAGTGAAGATGGACATCGCGCTAGAGCTACGTGAGGGATATGGACATGGGCTTCCAGATTTAAAACAGAAATTTATATTGCCTTGTGTAACTCTAGTGCGTCAACTTCAAAAACACGAAACCGCATGCAAGTGAAGATTGTACCTCGTACTAGAGCTACATGAAGGTTATAGACATGGGAATCTTGATTTAAAACAGCAATCAATATAGTCCTCGTGTAGCTCTAGTGCGACTATCTTTCAAATCAATTCAATTCAAAGCCGTAATTTAAAGAAAATGCATTCGTACTAGCGGTACACGGGTGATATAGCCCTGAGCTTCCCGATTTAAAACTGCATTCAATATAGCTCTAGTGCGACGATAATTAAACTCAACTCAATGCCACATTTTAGTGAAAACGCTACTTCGTACTAGAGCTACATAAGGGAAGGGAGCTTGAAGAATGTGGCTAATTTAAAACTTCCTTCAATGTAGCCCAATTGTAGATCTAGTGCGACGACAATTCACCTAAACGCAACTCAAAAATGCATTATTGTGAAGAGGCACTGAACTAGAGCTGCATGAGGGTTATAGCAATTTACATCGCGAATTAATACCACATTCAATCGTTGGGAAGCTTTAATGTGACCAATTTTTAGCTCCACTCAATACCTAATTTTAGTGAACGGCAACCTCGTACTAGAGCGATATGAGGGACATACGCCATTGACATCGTGATTTAGAACCGCAATCAATATAGGGCTCGTGTAGTTCTAGTGCGACTATAGAGCCATATAAACCACATTCAATGTAGCACTTGTGTAGCTCTAGTGTGACGATATATCAACACAACTTAAAACCGAATTCAAATGAAAATGCCACCTCACACTAGAGATGCATGAGAGATATGGCCATGGGTTCGCGATTTAAAACCATATTCAATATAGATTTTGTGTAGCTCTAGTGCGGAAATAATTCAACTCAACGCAATGCAAAACCGCATTTAAATGAAAAGAAACCTCGCTACAGAGATACATTAGGGATATATCTATAGAGTTCACGATTTAAATCCACAATTAATGTAGCTTTTGTGTAACTCTAATGCGGCTATATTTCAAGCCAACTCCTCTCAATACCGCATTCAAGTGAAGAGGCCACCTCTTACTAAAACTACATGAGGGATGTAGCCATGGACACCTCGATTTCAAACCGCATTCAATGCCCAAGGGTAGCCCTAGTGTGAAGAAGTTTCAACTCAACTCAATTCAAAGCCATAATCAAGTGAAGAGGCACATCGCACTAGAGCTAAATAAGGGATATAGCCACGGGCTTTTAGATTTAAAATCTTATTCAATATAGCTCTAGTGCGACGATAATTAAACTCATCTTTTAAACACATGTAAGTGAAAACGACCTCGTGCTAGAGCTACATGAGAGATGTGGCCATGAAGAGCATGACCGATTTAAAACCGCCTACACTGTAGCCCAATCGTAGCTCTAGTGCGACGATAATTTATCTCAACTCAACACAAAGCCGCAATAAAGTAAGGAGGTACCTCGCACTAGAGATACTAATAGCCAAGGACCTTGCGATCTAAATCCGCATTTATTCAAGTATGTATTCAAGTGTAGCTCTAGTGCGACGATAATTTGTCTCAACTTAACTCAAAAACCGTAATGAAGTGTAGAGCACCTCGAACTAGAGCTACGCGAGGGATATAGTTATGGGTTTCGAGATTTAAATCCACAATCAATATAGCCCTTGTGTAGCTCTAGTGCGACGATATTTAACTCAACTCAAAAGTGAAAAAGGGACCTCGCACTAGAGCTAAGTAAGGGATATAGCCATGGGCTTCGCAATTTAAAATCGCAATCAAGTGAATTTACTAGAACTGCATAAAGGACGTAGCCACTGAACTGAACTGAAACTTCTGAACGAGCGTGGAACAGCTCGCTAACAAGGTCGGTGAAGCCCGGCAGCCCTGTAAGAGCAACCCAACTTTTGTCGCCAATCCTATACTTTACCTGCTAAAATAGGCATTTTAAACCAACTTTTTAAATAAATTTTTTTAAAGAAAATTGATACGTTATTTCTTTAGGAGATTCTTTATATAATGAAGTTTCGGAAACGTGTACTTTTAAAAAAATAGAATTGCAGGAACAATCTTTATAACTTAAATTCTTTGGAGTACTATTCTTGGCGAGCGATTTTGACGATCCAATGCAAACTGTCAAGTCAAGTGTCAATTGTGATCGGCGAACTCATGCCAAATGTGGTACATATTTTCCCTAAAGCTGTCGCCAAGTCACCCAAAAATAGGCTTCACCAGCTTTTCATGAGATGCTCCTTCCAGAGTTTCAGTTCAGTTCAGTGGATATAGCCATGAACATCTCGATTTTAAACCGCATTCAATGCCCAAGGGTAGCCCTAGTGTGAAGAAGATTCAACTCAACTCAATTCAAAAGCCATAATCAAGTGAAGAGGCACATCGCACTAGAGCTAAAAAGGGACCTAGCCATGGGCGTTTTGATTTAAAACCTTATTCAATATAGCTCTAATGCGACGATAATTAAACTCAACTTAAAAACACTTTTAAGTGAAAACGCACCTCGTCCTAGAGCTACATGAGAGATGTGGCCATGAAGAGCATGACCGATTTAAAACCTACTACACTTTAGCCCAATCGTAGCTCTAGTGCGACGATAATTTATCTCAACTCAAATCAAAGCAGCAATAAAGTAAGGAGGCACCTCGCACTAGAAATACATATAGCCAAGGACCTCGCGACTTAAATCCGCATTTATTATAGCTCAAGTGTAGCTCTAGTGCGACGATAATTTGTCTCAACTCAACTGAAGGCCGCAATGAACTGTAGAGGCACCTCGAACTAGAGCTACGCGAGGGATATAGTTATGGGCTTCCAGATTTAAAACCACATTCAATGTAGCCCTTCTGTAGCTCTAGTACGACAATCCCAAAACCTCAATTAAGTGAAAATGAACCTAACACTAGAGCTACATTGGGGATATAGCCATGGACTTCGAGATTTAAATCCGCAATCAATGTATATTTCGTGTAGCTCTAATGCGGATTAAATTCCACTCAACTCATTTCAAAACCTCATTCAAGTGAAGAGGCTACCTCGTACTAGATCTACATGAGGCATATAGCCATGAACATTGCGATTTCCACCCGCATTTAATATAGCCCAAGTGTAGCTTTAGTGCACCAATATTGATCTCAACTCAACTCAAAGCCATAATTCAGTGAAGATGGACATCGCACTAGAGCTACGTGAGGGATATGGACATGGGCTTCCAGATTTAAAACAGAATTTTATATTGCCCTTGTGTAGCTCTAGTGCGACGATTTTAAAAACTCGAAACCGCATTCAAATGAAGATTTAACCTTGTACTAGAGCTACATGAAGGTTAAAGACATGGTAATCTTGATTTAAAACAGCAATCAATATAGCCCTCGTGTAGCTCTAGTGCGACTTTCTTTCAAATCAACTCAATTCAAAACCGCAATTAAAAGAAAATGCACTCGCACTAGCGGTACACGATTGATATAGCCATGAGCTTCCCGATTTAAAACTGCATTCAATATAGCTCTAGTGCGACGATAATTAAACTCAACTCAATACCACATTTTAGTGAAAATGAAACCTTGTACTAGAGCTACATGAGGGACAGGAGCATGAAGAATGTGGCCAATTTAAAACCTTCAATATAGCCCAATTGTAAATCTAGTGCGACGACAATTCACCTAAACTCAACTCAAAAATGCCTTATTGTGAAGAGACAATGAACTAGAGCTGCATGAGGGATATAGCAATTTACATCGTGAATTAATACCACATTCAATCCTTGAGAAGCTTTAATGTGACAAATTTTTAGCTCCACTCAATACCGAATATTAGTGAACGGCAACCTCGTACTAGAGCGATATGAGGGACATACGCCATTGACATCCTGATTTAAAACCGCTATCAATATAGCGCTCGGTAGCTCTAGTGCGACTATAGAGCCATATAAACCACATTCAAAGTAGCACTTGTGTAGCTCTTGTGTGACGATATATCAACACAACTCAAAACCGAATTCAAATGAAAATGCCACCTCACACTAGAGATGCATGAGAGATATGGCCATGGGTTCGCGATTTAAAACCATATTCAATATATATTTTGTGTAGCTCTAGTGCGGAAATAATTCAACTCAACGCGCAATACAAAACCGCATTTAAGTGAAAAGAAACCTCGCTACAGAGATACATTAGGGATATATCCATAGAGTTCACGATTTAAATCCACAATTAATGTAGCTTTTGTGTAACTCTAATGCGGCTATATTTCAAGGCAACTCCTCTCAATACCGCATTCAAGTGAAGAGACCACCTCTTACTAGAACTACATGAGGGATGTAGCCATGGACATTTCAATTTCAAACAGCATTCAATGCCCAAGGGTAGCCCTAGTGTGAAGAAGATTCAACTCATTTCAATTCAAAGCCATAATCAAGTGAAGAGGCACATCGCACTAGAGCTAAATAAGGGATATAGCCACGAGCTTTTAGATTTAAAACTTTATTCAATATAGCTCTAGTGCGACGATAATTAAACTCATCTTAAAAATACATTTAAGTGAAAACGACCTCGTGCTAGAGCTACGTGAGAGATGTGGCCATGAAGAGCATGAACGATTTAAAACCGCCTACACTATAGCCCAATCGTAGCTCTAGTGCGACGATAATTTATCTCGACTCAACACAAAGCCGCAATGAAGTGTAGAGGCACCTCGAACTAGAGCTGCGCGAGGGATATAGTTATGGGCTTCCCATGAACATTCGACTTGAAAAACCACATTCATTATAAGCCCAAGTGTAGCTCTAGTGCGACGATATTTCGTCTCAACTCAATTCATAACCGCATTTAAGTGAAGAGGCCTCGTACTAGAGCTACATAAGCGATATAATGATGTACCCTATTTTATACCGCATTCAATAAAGCTCTACGGCGATAATTAAAGTCAACTAAACACAAAGCCGCCAACAAGTTAGTCCACATTCAATATAGCTCGCATGTATCTCTAGTGCGGCGATACAAAACTCAACTCATAAGCGCACACTATTCAAGAGGCCACCTTGCACTAGAACTACATGAAGTATATAGCCATGGAAATAGCGATTTCAAATTGCAATCAATATAGCCCAAGTGATAATTCAATTCAACCCAACTTAAAGCCCATTTCACACCTGCACAACTACATGCAATTCCGTTGCAACTAAATGCAACTGCAACTCGTAACTTGAGGAAACCTGGTTTTTCGGGTTTCCACAAAAAATAATTTATCTAACAATTTGGCAAGTTTCATCTTTTTTGCAGGCATCGCTTGCATCGTACAGAATTTTATGCTTCCGAACCTCATTAATAAGATCAATTTCCATATTTGCCGCCCAATTACTACCCATTTATAATTGCGCAGATTTTTGCATTTTTTGCAAGCAAGGCAAGTTGGCGTCTTAAAAAGTAAATAAACAACCAGTTGGCGAAGTCTAGTTCGCCACAATGTAGCCAAACAAATACTGTATTCTGATTGGCTAATGGTACATGCAACTTGAGATTTTTTCGTGCTCGCATGAAAAAATCTCACGACTTGAGTGCAACTTTTAAATGCATGGTGTCCTATGGGAGTTGCAAGTAGTTGTGACAAGGTGTGAAATGGGCTTTAAGCCGCAATCGAGCGAGGAGGCACATCGCACTAGAGGTACAAGAGGGATATAGCCATGGGCTTCCCGATTTAAAACCACATTCAATATAGCCCTTCTGTAGCTCTAGTGCAAAAATTTTATCTCCACTCAAACCTAATTTTAGTAAAGAGGCGAAGTCGTACTAGAGTTATATGAGGGACATAGCCATTGACATCGTGATTTAAAACCGCAATCAATATTTCCCTCGTCTAGTTCTAGTGGGACTATCATTGAAATCAACTCAATTCAAAGCCGCAATTAAGTGTAGAGCACCTTGCACTAGTACTACATGAGGCATATATCCATGAGCATCGCGATGTACAAACGCATTTCGACTCAACTATAAACAATATTCGAGTGAAAAGGCCACATCGAAACTAGATCTATATAAGATAAATAGCCATGGGCTTCGCGATCAAAACGTCGTCATTTCGTCTCTTGACCAGGGTTCTAAATTACGAGCCGTAATTGGCTGTATGTTAAAGCTCCTAAAGGAGGCTAGAAATAGGCAGCCGGAATTGATTACATTACATGAAAAGACCGCTTCTTGGTTTTGCCAATGCTTACAATTGTGTTTGCATCACTGAACTGAACTGAAACTCTGGAATGAGCATCCATGAAAAGCTGGTGAAGCCTATTTTTGGGTCACTTGGCGACAGCTTTAGGGAGAATATGTGCCACATTTGGCATAAATTCGCTGATTACAATTGACACTTGACTTGACAGTTTGCATTGGATCGTCAAAATCGCTCGCCAAAAATAGTACTCCAAGGAATTTAAGTTTTAAAGATTGTTCCTGCGATTCAATTTTTTTAAAGTACATGTTTCCGAAACTTCATTATATAAAGAACCTCCTAACGCAATAACATATCAATTTTCTGTTTGAAAAATTATTGAAAAAGTTGGTTTAAAATACCTATTTTAACAGGTAAAGTATAGGATTGGCGGCAAAAGTTGGGTTGATCTTACAGGGTTGCCGGGCTTCACCGCCCCTATTAGCGAGCGTTACGATGCTCATTCCAGAGTTTCAGTTCAGTTCAGTGGTTTGCATTGGCAGCGCCAACTATTGGTGATTATTGTAACTATTTCTTTTTTAATGTAATGTAATCGATTCCGGCTGACTATTTCTAGCCTCCTTTAGGAGCTTTAACACAGCTAATTACGGCTCGTAATTTAGAGCCCTGGTCAAGAGACGAGATTATTAATTTTTTTTATGATTCCATTCTCCCCCCCCCCCCCCCCCCCCCCTTCTTGATTAGTAAGTGTCTCGATGCTTGTTGCATTCGGATTATTCATTCAAGCTACAGAGCTCTCCTGAATAGCGAGCGTTATTTTATAACCACCCGGTATATGTACCCACCCTAATGTAGACTGTATATCTCTAATGTAGCTCCAATGCTAGGTTGCCTCTTCATTTGAATGCAGTTTTAAATCGCGGGGCCCATGGCTATATCCTTAATGTAGCTCTAGTGCGAGGTGGCTATTAACGTGATTGCTGTATTGAGTTGAGTAGAAAAGACCATATGGCTATTACCTTTATTCACCCGTAGTACGAGGAGCCTCCAAAGTAATTGCGTTTTCCAGTTCAGTTGAATATCGTCAAACTAGCGCTACACGAGCGATATTTGGAATGCGGTTTTGAATTATGAATTTAGCGGTTAGAATTCCGCATTTAGCTTTTGGTGAGGTATTAATTCGCGAGGCTGCATCATCCCTAATGTAGGGTGTATATCCCGAATGTAGCTGAAGGGCGCCGTTGCCTATTTACTTAAATGCTATTTTAAATCGTAAAGCCCATGAGTACATCTCTGAAATAGCAATGCCCAATGCATATTCCTCAAAGCGCGGTTTTAAAATCGTGTGGCACAGGGCTATTTCCCGCGTGTAGCTCTTGTACGAGGTCAGAGCTACTCGCAGTTTCACTTGAGTGCTGTTTCGAGTTGAGTTGAAATTCGTCGCACTTCAGCTACAAGGGGGCTTTATTAAAAGCGGTTTTAAATCCCATGGTTATATGCATCATGTAGGTGTCTCTTCACTTAAATGCGGTTTTGAGTTGAGTTGAGTTATTGTCGCCTTAGAGCTATATTGGATGCGGTTTTACATCGGGAGGCCCACGGCTACATCCCTCATGTTCCACTAGTGCGGGATGCATCTTAACGTGATTGCGGTTTTGAGTTGAATATCGTCCCAGTAGAGCTAACGAGAGCTATATTAAATGCGGTTTAAAATAGCGATGCCCATGGCTATATCCCTCATGTAGCTCTCGTACGAGGTTCCTCTTCACTAGAATGTGGTTGTGGGTTGAGTTGAATCATCGTCGCACAAGAGCAACACGAGAGCTATATTGAATGCGGTTTTGGATCGCGAAGCTCATGCCTATATGTCTCATGTGGCTCTTGCATAAGGTTCCTCTTCACTTTATCGCGGTTTTGAAGTGAGTCGAAAATTGTTGCACTAGAGCTGCATAAGGGGTATACTGAATGCGGTCGTAAATCACGATGCCCATGGTTAATTGGGTATATCCCTCATGTAGCTCTACACGAGGTGGCTCTTCACTTACATGCGGCTCTGGGTTGTGTTGAATTATCATCGCACTAGAGCAACACGCGGGCTATATTGAATATGGTTTTAAATATTGAAGCCCATGTCTATATGCCTCAAGTACATCTAGTACAAGGGACCTCTTGATCATGGTTTTGAGTCAAGTCGAAAATCGTCGTACTAGAACTATATGTTTCGATATTAAATGTGGTTTTAAATCGCGAGGTTATTGAATAGATTCCTCATGTAGCTCGGATATGAGGTGCCTCTTCACTAGAATGCGTTTTTAGTTGAGTTGAATCATTGCCTCCCCAGACCTTTATTGAATGCGGTTTTATATCGGGAGGCCCACAACCTTCATGTACCTCTAGTGCGAAGTGCTTTTTCACTAAATTGCGGTTTTCTATCGAGTGGTCTATGGTTATATCCTTTATGCAGCGCTAGTGAGAGGTGCCTCTTAATGTGATTGGAGTATTGAGTTGAAAATCGTTGAACTAGAACTACACGCGTCGATAGTTAAGTGGTTTTAAATCACGAATTAATTGACTATATTCCTTGTGTAGCTATAATATACTGGGTAGGGTAGGTACACATATACAGGGTGGTTATAAATAACGATCCCGATTCGGAGAGGTCTGTAGCTTGAATGAATAATCTGAATGCAACAAACTTCGAGACAGTTACTAATCAAGAAGGGGGGAAAAATGGAATCATAAAAAAACACTCTCGTCTCTTGACCAGGGTTTCTAAATTACGAGGCGTAATTGGAGGTGTTAAAGCTCCTAAAGGAGGCTAGAAATAGGCAGCCGGAATCGATTACATTGCATTAAAAAAGAAATAGTTACAATAATCACCGACAGATATCGCTGCCAATGCAAACACAATATTGTAAACATTAAATACGCGCCAACTTATTATTTTTAGTTTGGATCATAAATTCAAAAAAGATTTTAAATATGGCATTCGTTTTCACGAAGTATATTTTATATGATGTCTAAAAAGGTGACCTATAAAATTTTTAGTGATTCAAATAAATGTGTGGAAAATCGCTTATTTTTATTAAAAACGCACAATCTTAATTTCACTTCTCGTCATTTCACTGTGGAAGTGAATGACACTGTGATGTGTTGATATCATAACGCTTTTTGGGGGCGGGGAGCCCAGTCGGTTAGGCGCTCGCCTAGCATGCGAAAGGTTCCAGGTTCGGGTCCGGGCATCGCCAAAATAACTGCCGACCTATAAACGGCCCGTGCAGCCAAAAATGTCCGACGAATAATACCCAGTGTAGAGGGAGTGCACGTAAAAATACGCTCCAAAGTCCCAACAATGTCGCCCTTAACGGTTGCGTTGGGTGCCAACTCAGGTGTCGGCTCGTCACTTGACTCTGGTTCTAAAATATGACGCCCGTCTCCAATAGCCCTCGTGTAGCGACGATAATTCAAACGGCCAGGTGGGTTAAGGCATCATGGTTTCTGTTCTTGCCGCGAACAAAAGAAATACCCATCTAGTAAATGCCTAGTTAAATGACTAGTGCATGTTAAATCGGTCAAAAGACATGGCGGCGGGCGCGTTCGAAGTCAGTCAGATCGGTCTGGGTTATTTAGGTAAGCCGGAAGAAACCAAGTCACCGAAAACAAGCCAGTTGTAAAAAAAAACAACGTTATTGGCTTGTTTAAGGTGACATGGACTCACCAATCGTTTTTCGAGAAATTGCTTATTTTCATTCAGTATTTCTGTTGCCCCTCAAGAACATGGCCATTTATTTAAGTCCATCTAACAAATGAACAGCAAACCCCAAATATTTAACTGGAAAAAAGAACACAATGAGTGAATGACAGAAAATATTAATCAAAAGTTTGCGATTAGTATTAAGTTAACTTTAAATAATAGTTTTTGTGTATTCGTATAGTTTTTTCGTTCTTTCATTATAATTCGTAGACTTCAACATTGTGTTTTCTTTTGATTCATTATGATCGAAGTATAGCCTTCCACGAGAGCTTTGATGCAGTGAAAGAGTTAATCCATCTATAGTTTAGTTTGAATGATCGTCGCACTAGAGCTACACGAGGGCTATTAGCGACATGCGTCGTATTTTAGAACCACAGTCAAGTGACAAGCCGACACCTGAGTAGGCACCCAACGCAACCGTTACGGGCGACATCGTACGCAGAGCTACGACTTTGAAGGATATTTAACGTGCACTTCCGCCACACGGGATATTATTCGGTGGACATTTTGGGGATGCACGGGCCGTTCATAGGTCTTAATCCATCTATAACTTATATACAATTTATGTCTCTTATCATTAAACACTAAAAAAAATCCAAAAGTTACGCTAAAGTAGTTCGAAGATACTCAAATCTTATAAAATCAAATGTAGCAACTTATTATACTTTTAAAACATTTATGTCAATTAGTATTTATGTTAATTAGTGACGCATTCAGATGCATGATGCGGCTCATGACGTCACGATAGTATTTTAACTCAAAACTTGTCCCAATGTGGACACACCATGAAAACAACTTTATCTGCTCAGTTAGTGCTGCTTTCATTATTTAAGTGTTTTATTATTATTTTTATTTTTAATTTATCCTAAATAATCGAAAATATTTATCTAATGGTAATTTTTCAAACAATATATGGCCCTAAATCACCCCTTATGCAAGTTGAAATCAATTAAAAACAAACTAACAATAAATTCACAAAGAGACATAATTTATGTTAATTTCGATTTGCGCAGTAGAGAACTTTCACATGGGGCCCGGATGGCCGAGTGGTTTGGACCATTACGCTAGCAGTCTGCGCGCTGTAACGGGTGCGGGTTCGTATTCCCGCCTTCGCCCTGGGTGTACTTTCCTTTCTCTGTGACAGTAAAAAATCTTTCTGTGCCTGTCTTACTTGACGAAGGCTTATAAGCGGGTCTCTGATCAAGCACACAAGCCGGAATATATATGTACCTACCCTACCCTACCCTACCCTACTTTCACATTTGAATCTTTATCACCTGACTTGGCTGTGAAATATTTGATTACGGCAACCCTGTACTTCTCTACTCCAATCAGGGTGCCGAACTGTTTGGCGCTTTGGCGATTAAATTTCAAAAAAACATCTTTCTACGTCTTTCTTTTCTTCTACTCTGCCGTGTCACCATGAAAGAGTCTTTTGTAAAAATGAATTCGATAATTGGTAAGTTCTTATTATATTTTTGTTTTAATGTGTGTCGTTTGTGATAAGTGTTTTATATTGAATTATCCTTTCATTTTGTAAGTTATTTGCTAGTTTTAGTTAGATATTTTTTGCGATTTGAAGGTGGAATATCTGAACTTTGAAATTAGTATTGGACAATATAACTTGTTTTTCTATACTGTGCAGCTTTGTTTGATTATATCAAGTATCGAAGCTGCCATCTGTAAATGCACTTTAATGAATACTTTTTATTACGGAATAGTGATTAAAGGTGATTAAGGTGATTAAGGTGATCAGAGTGATTAGCGACTAAGGTATTACAAGGGTAGTTAAAGTCGTGTTTTAAAATCAAACTTTAATCTCGGTAATTGGAGTTTTTAATGTCCTAAATATATTTTGTTTATTCTTTTATTAATTGTAAAACTAGTATTTATAGATTATATTACTCCACTCAAGTGTCTTTTAATTTTGTCACATTTATTTTTAAGTTGTCTGTTTTTGTCTTCGTAAAGTTATTCAGCAGATCATTTAATACGTAACTATTTTTTTGGATAAATCTATATGCATCAGTTACTTTTTTTTTGTGGTGACACCAAATTAAGGTCTATTTAAGTTTTTAATTGTATTCTCAGTTGCTAAAGTTTAATTTACAATAAATAATCAACTTTTATTTGTATTTATTAGAAATTTTACATATAAAAGTAAACTTCATTTTAAAACGATTTTTTTTTGTCTTCGTATATTTATCAGCTTTATTTAATGTAGATAAACGGACTGTTTATATACAACTGTTTTTTTAATAATATATTTTAATCGACTTTTTTTAGAAAACAAATTGAGATTGAACTTTGTTGGGACATTTTATTTAGCCGTACATTAACCAAGTGGTAGTGATTAGTAGTGATGACCTTTGCTTTTAAGATCTGTGGGTTCGAATCGTGTCGCTATCTGTAGGACCCGTTTAGTCGCGTCCTTGCGCAGGTAACCAGCAGAATCCAGCGTTCCTAACAAAAATTAATTGTATTTCAAATTTGTTAAAGTTAATTTTCAAAAGAGCAGACGTGGCGCGATGAGTTGAGGCGTCTCGCCATAGATAATTTAAAGATTCTGATGTCCTCGTTTTAGTCGTCTTATAAACGGATGATCCTGCATTAAAATAAATCTTTGGGAATCGAATTTAGTTGGGACATTGTTTCGTTCGAATTTACGTACTTACGGTTACGTACGTAAGGCCGTACATTTACCACGATGGTAGTGATTACTTTAGATTCTAAGATCTGTGTGTTCGAATCGTATGTAGGTCCCGTCCTATTAAACTCTTGCGTAGGTGACACGCAAACTGTAGAGTTCCTAACAAAAATCAATTATATATCAAGATTGTTAAAGTTAATTTGCAAAAGAGCAGACGTGGCGCGATGATTTGAGGCGTTCTGCCATATAGATAATTTGCAGGTTCTGCCCTCGTCTTAGCAATCCCATAAACGAATTATGCTGAATAAAACTAAATCTATGGGAATGTTTCATGTGAAATCTGTAGTTGTTCAAAGACCTGTAGTCGCGTACTGTTACGTTGGGTGACTACTCAAGTTTTGGCCTAGTCACTTCAATGAGGTTTAAATTACGAGGATAATAGTTAGGGTGCGTAGGGGCTTGAAAAAGTGCTTATAGGTGCTTATTTTTTATTCTGATATAAGGGTCATTATAGATGCCTAATTTTTTTTATGGGGAGTTTATAAAAGTGCTTAATTTTGGAAACAAGCTCTTAAGTGCTACTCTTAAAACAAACGAGCGTTTTTAACTCGGTCTGAGTTAATTTCCACTCCTTTCCGGTGCCGAAAATGCACTTCCCCTATAGGAGTGGATTTCACTCTTTTGTTTTATAAGTGTAGATATCCTGAAAACGCGACATTCACGTGCTTGCTCAGGAGAAAAGCTTGTTATTTTGACTCTTTGAAATATTTGGTAGTTACAGTTGTTAATATATCATTATTTTTTGTGTTTTAGTTAAGGGCTAAACTTCGTTAAATCATTCTTTACCGCCTCGTATTGTGGCGAGATCGCAGTTGTGTCTCGATATTTTCATAGTTTTAGTTCAAGCCGGATTAGTCAACCAAATCTGGATGCCTCGTAA
>JAFNEN010001740.1:0-24103 GCA_019343175.1 Oedothorax gibbosus
AATATCGGTATACCGATGGAAGCCGATGTTTTTTTATAAGAAAAAATAATAATATTTCGAACTCAAATTTAATGAGATCGTAACTGAGTTTATTCAGAGACGTGTTACGATGATCGCATTTGAAATATTTTCCAATTCTTAGCATAATTGCAGTTACGTCTAGTTATTTTTACAATATAGTTTTTGGTTCAAAACGGATCATTGAACCAAAAAAACTTATACGAATCATAATATTTACTAGTTCGCAGCGAAATCGCACTAGTAGTGACTCTTTATTTTTATAGTTTTAAGTTCAAACAGACCTACCAATCAAACTTCAACACCTCGTAATTTGTGCTTATTTTGAGGTAAAATCGTAGTCTTATTTTTATAGTTCAAGGATCAGTGAACCAAACCAGACCTCGATGCCTCGTAATTTTTGCTCGATTATTTGCGGCGAAATGGCAATAGATATAGATTCCGTTATTTTTATAGTTCAAGACGGATCGGTCAACCAAACATTGACGTCTCGTAGTGTGTTGTTTTGTCTCGCCTTGTTTGATCTTAGACCCCCCCCCCCCCATATATATGGGTCACAATTTCTCAACGGTTTTGCATCGATCTCAGGATCAGCCAAAATGAGATTAAAAAAGGCGGATTTCCGCCGAAAGGCGGAAAACTTTCATGCCTGAGCCCTATAAAAGCCCTAAAACAATCCTATTCTAGCCCTAAAAGAACCCATATCCTATCCCTAAAAACACCCCGATTCCAGCCCTAATTTACAATAATTCTAGCCCTAATAACACCCCTAAAACACATTTATTATTTACATGCCCTTAATTGACAATCCTCTTTTAGCTCTAATTTACACTAACTCTAGCCCTAAAAACTGCCCTATTCTAGCAATAAAAACACCCCTATTCTAGCCCTAAAAATAACCCTGTTCTAGCCTTAATTGACACTACTTTTAGCCCAAAAAACAGCCCTTTTCTAGCCCTAACAACAATCCCATTCTAGCCCTAATTTACACTAATTCTAGCCCTAAAAAGTGCCCTATTCTTTCCCTAAAAACACCCCTATTTCAGCCCTAATTTACAATAATTCTAGCCCTAATAACATCCCTAAAACACTCCTATTGTAGCCTGAATTTACATTATTAACCATAAAACAGCCTTATTCTAGCCCTGAAAACACTTCTATTCTAGCCCTAAAAACAATTTTATCTAGCACTAAAAACACCCCTATTATAGCCTTAATTTACATTTATTTTAGCCCTTTCTAGCTCTATAAACACCCCTATTCCAGCTTTAAAAACACCCCTATTCTTTCCTACTATTCTATTTTACCCCTAAATTAAACCTAGTCCTAAAAACTGCCCTATTCTAGCCTTAATTTACATTAATCCTAGCCCTAAAGACAGCCCTTATATACCCCTATTCTTAACCTATTTTACACTAATTCTAGCCCTAAAAAGAGCCCTATTCAATCTCTAAAAACACCCCTATTCTAGCCTTAATTGACACAACTTTTAACCCTAAAAACAGCCCTCTTCTAGTCCTAAACACAAACCTATTCTAGCCTTAATTTACACTAATCCTAGCCCTTAAGACAGCCCTTATATACCCCAATTTTACACTAATTCTAGCCCTAAAAACACACATATTCAAACCCTAATAAAAATGAATTCTAACCCTAAAAAAACCCTATTCCACACTAGTTCTTGCCCTAAAAACACCCCTATTCTTTCCCTCTATTCTATTTTAGCCCTAAATTAAACTAATTGAACCTAATAACTGCCCTATTCTAGCAATAAAAACATTCCTATTCTAGCCCTAAAAACAACCAATTCTAGCCCTAAAAACACCCCAGTTCAGCCCTAAAACACCCTTATTGTATTATTAAAACATATTCTAGCCCCTAAAAACAGCCCTATTCTAGCCTATGACCTATTCTAGCCCTATTTTACACTAATTCTAGCCCTAAAGCCCTATTAAAGCCCCCTAAAACACCCCTATTAAAACCTTAATTGACACTATTTTTAGCCCTAAAAACAGCCCTCTTCTAGTCCTAACACAAACCTATTCTAGCCTTAATTTACACTAATCCTAGCCCTAAAAACAGCCCTTATATACCCCAACTTTACACTAATTCTAGCCCTGAAAACATTTTTATTCTAGCCCTACCTATTACACCAGCCCTATTCTAGCCCTAAAAACAATCCTATTCTAGCCCTAAACACGATTCTATTCTAGCCTTATGTTACATTAATTCTACCCCTAAACACAGCTCTATAGCCCTAAAAACACCCCTATTATAGCCCTAAAAAGACCCTTATTCTATCCGTATAAAAGCCCTATTCTGGCCTTAAGACAATCCTATTCTAGCCCTAAAAGAACCCATATTCTATCCCTAAAAACACCCCTATTCCAGCCCTAATTTACAACAATTCTAGCCCTAATAACACCCCTATTCCGTCCCTAAAACACTCCTATTGTAGCCTGAAGTAGCCACATTCTAGCCCTTAACAACCCCTATTCTACAGTAATTCTAGCTGTAAAAACAATCCTATTCTAGCCCGAATTTACAATATTAACTTTGAAACGGCCTTTTTCTAGCCCTGAAAACACCCTTATTCTAGCCCTAAAAACAATTTTATCTAGCTTTAAAAACACCCCTATTATAGCCTTAATTTACACTACTTTTAACCCTAAATACAGCCCTATTCCAGCCCTAAAAACAATCTTATTCTAGCCTTAATTTACATTTATTTTAGCCCTAAAAACATTCCTCTTTTAGCTCAAATTTACACTAATTCTAGCCCTATAAACACCCCTATTCTTTCTTACCATTCTATTTTAGCCCTAAACTAAACCTAGCCCTAAAAACTGCCCTATTCTAGCAATAAAAACACCCCTATTCTAGCCCTAAAAACACCCCTATTCCAGCTCTAAAAACACTCATATTCGAGCCCTAATTAAAATGAATTTTAGCCCTAAAAACAAGCCCTATTTCACACTAATTCTAGCCCTAAAAACACCCCTATTCGAGAAATTATTTACACTAATTCTAGCCCTAAAACACACATATTCGAGCCCTAATAAAAATAAATTCTAGCCCTAAAAACAGCTCTAGCAAAAATCCTATTATAGCCCTAAAAAGAGCCCTATTCTATTCCTAACAATACCCCTATTACAGCCCTAATTTGCACTAATTCTAGCCCTAAAAAGAGCCCTATTCAATCCCTAAATACACCCCTATTCTAGCCTTAATTGAGACTACTTTTAGCCGTAAAAACAGCCCTTATATACCTTTATTCTAGCCCTATTTTACACTAATTCTAGCCCTGAAATTATTTTTATTCCCCTAGCCCTAATTTACACTAATACCAGCCCTATTCTAGCCCTAAAAACAATCCTATTCTAGCCCTAAACACGATTCTATTCTAGCCTTAATTGAAACTACTTTTAGCCCTAAAATAAGCCCTCTTCTAGCCCTAACAACATTCCTATTCCATCCCTAATTCTAGCCCCAAAAAGAGCCCTATTCAATCCCTAAATACACCCCTATTCTAGCCTTAATTGAGACTACTTTTAGCCGTAAAAACAGCCCTTATATACGTTTTATTCTAGCCCTATTTTACACTAATTCTATCCCTGAAAACATTTTTATTCCCCTACCCTAATTCACACTAATACTAGCCCTATTCTAGCCCTAAAAACAAGCCTAGCCCTAAACACGATTCTATTCTAGCCTTAATTGACACTACTTTTAGCCCTAAAACAGCCCCTTTCTAGCCCTAACAACAATCCTATTCCATCCCTAATTTACACTGATTCTAGCACTAAAAACACCCATATTCGAGCCCTAATTAAAATGAATTCTAGACCTAAAAACAGCCCTATTCTAGCCCTAGCAAAAATCCTATTCTAGCCCTAATTTAAACTAATTCTAGCCCTTAAAAGATCCCTATTCAATCTCTAAAAACACCCTTATTCTAGCCTTAATTGACACTACTTTTAGCCCTAAAAACAGCCCTCTTCTAGTCCTAAACACAAACCTATTCTAGCCTTAATTTACACTAATCCTAGCCCTGAAAACATTTTTATTCTAGCCCTAATTTACACCAGTCCTATTCTAGCCCTAAAAACGATTCTATTCTAGCCTTAACTTACATTAATTCTACCCCTAAAAATAGCTCTATAGCCCTAAAAACACCCCTATCTAATTAATTTTAATTTAGCCCAAAAAACAGCCCTAGTATAGCCCTAAAAAGACCCTTATTATAGCCCTATTCTGGCCCTAAAACAATCCTATTCTAGCCCTAAAAGAACCCATATCCTATCCCTAAAAACACCCCTATTCCAGCCCTAATTTACAATAATTCTAGCCCTAACCCCTATTCCAGCCCTAAAACACATTTATTATTTACATGCCCTATAAACAATCCTCTTTTAGCTCTAATTTACACTAACTCTAGCCCTAAAAACTGCCCTATTCTAGCAATAAAAACACCCCTATTCTAGCCCTAAAAATAACCCTGTTCTAGCCTTAATTGACACTACTTTTAGCCCAAAAACAGCCCTTTTCTAGCCCTAACAACAATCCCATTCTAGCCCTAATTTACACTAATTCTAGCCCTATTCTTTCCCTAAGAACACCCTATTTCAGCCCTAATTTACAATAATTCTAGCCCTAATAACACCCCTAAAACACTCCTATTGTAGCCTGAATTTACATTATTAACCATAAAACAGCCTTATTCTAGCCCTGAAAAAGCTTCTATTCTAGCCCTAAAAACAATTTTATCTAGCTCTAAAAACACCCCTATTCCAGCTTTAAAAATCCTTAATTTACATTTATTTTAGCCCTTTTAGCTCTAACTTAAACTAATTCTAGCTCTATAAACACCCTATTCCAGCTTTAAAAACACCCCTATTCTTTCCTACGATTCTATTTTACCCCTAAATTAAACCTAGTCCTAAAAACTGCCCTATTCTAGCCTTAATTTACATTAATCCTAGCCCTAAAGACAGCCTTTATATACCCCTATTCTTGCCCTATTTTACACTAATTCTAGCCCTAAAAAGAGCCCCATTCAATCTCTAAAAACACCCCTATTCTAGCCTTAATTGACACTACTTTTAGCCCTAAAAACAACCCTCTTCTATTCCTAAACACAAACCTAGTCTAGCCTTAATTTACACTAATCCTAGCCCTTAAGACAGCCCTTATATACCCCAATTTTACACTAATTCTAGCCCTAAAAACACACATATTCAAACCCTAATAAAAATGAATTCTAGCCCTAAAAAACCCCTATTCCACACTAGTTCTAGCCCTGAAAAGACCCCTATTCTTTCCCTCTATTCTATTTTAGCCTAAATTAAACTAATTGTAGCCCTAATAACTGCCCTATTCTAGCAATAAAAACATTCCTATTTTAGCCCTAAAAACAACCAATTCTAGCCCTAAAAACACCCCAGTTCAGCCCGAAAACACCCTTATTGTATTATTAAAACTTATTCTAGCCCCTAAAAACAGCCCTATTCTAGCCTATGACCTAATCTAGCCCTATTTTACATTAATTCTAGCCCTAAAAAGAGCCCCATTATATCCCTAAAAAAACCCTATTGCATCCCTAATTTAGTGTAAATTAGGGCTGGAATAGGGGTGTTTTTAGGGATAGATTATGGCTGTTTGATTGGCGTTATTGGTGTTAATTAGGGCTAGAATAACGGTGTTTTTAGGTTAAGAATAGGGGGTTTTTATTGCCAGAATAGGGCTGTTTTATGGTTAAAATTGGTTTAAATTAGGGCAAAAATAGGATTGTTTTTAGGGCCTATTCAATCCCTAAAAACACCCTATTCCAGCCCTAATTTACACTGATTCTAGCCCTAAAAACACCCCTATTCCAGCCCTAATTTACACTGATTCTAGCCCTAAAACACCCATATTCGAGCCCTAATAGCACCCCTATTAAATCCCTAAAAACACCCCTATTCCAGCTTTAAAAACACCCCTATTCTTTCCTACTATTCTATTTTAGCCCTAAATTAAACCTAGCCCTAAAATCTGCCCTATTCTAGCAATAAAAACACCCTTATTCCAGCCCTAAAAACCTATTCTAGCTCTAAAAAACCCCCCTATTCCAGCACTAAAACACCACTATTTTATTCTAGCCCATAAAAACAGCCCTATTCTAGCAACGAAACACCCCTATTTAAGCCCTAAAAATAACCTTGTTCTAGCCTTAATTGACACTACTTTTAGCCCTAAAAACAGCCCTCTTCTAGTCCTAAACATAAACCTATTCTAATTTACACTAATCCTAAAAACAGCCCTTATATACCCCTAAAAACAATCCTATTTTTGCCCTAATTTAAACTAATTTTAACCATAAAAAACAACCCTATTCTGGCAATAAAAGCAGCCCTATTCTTAACCTAAAAACACCGTTATTCTAGCCCTAATTAACACCAATAACGCCAATCAAACAGCCATAATCTATCCCTAAAAACACCCCTATTCCAGCCCTAATTTACACTAATTCTAGCCCTAATAACACCCCTATTCCAGCCCTAAAACACCCCTATTTTAGCCTAAAGTACCCATGTTCTGGCCCTAAAACACCCCCTATTCTACACTAATTCTAGACCTAAAACCAGCCCTATTCTAGCCCTAAAAACACCCATATTCGAGCTCTATTTAAAATGAATTTTAGCCCTAAAAACAGCCCTATTTCACACTAATTCTAGCCCTAAAGACACCCCTATTCTTCCTTTAATTTTATTTTAGCCCTAAATTAAACTAATTCTAGCCCCAAAAACAGCCCTACCAACAATACTATTCTAGCCCTAATTTACAATAATTCTAGCCCTAAAAAGAGCCCTATTCTATCCCTAAAATCCACCTTGCTTCCAGCCCTTACTTACACTAATTCTAGCCCTAATAACACCCCTATTCCAGCCTCCTATTGTAACCTGAGGTAGCCATATTCTAGCCCTTAAACACCCTATTCTACACTAATACTAGCCGTAAAAACAATCCTATTCTAGCCAGAATTTACACTATTAACTTTGAAACAGCTTTACTCTAGCCCTTAAAACACCCCTATTCTGGCCTTAATTGACACTACTTTTGGCCCGGAAAACAGCCCTTTTCTAGCCCTAACAACAATCCCATTCTAGCCCTATTCTAGCCCGAAAAACACCCATATTCGAGTCCTAATTAAAATGAATTCTAGCCCTTAAAACAGCCCTATTCTAGCCCTAGCAAAAATCCTATTCCAGCCCTTATTTACACTAAGCCCTAAAAACAACTTTTAGCCCTAAAAACAACCCTCTTCTAGTCCTAAACACAAACCTATTCTAGCTTTAATTTACATTAATCCTAGCCCTAAAACATCCCTTATATACTCTTTTTTACACTAATTCTAGCCCTGAAAACATTTTTATTCTAGCCCTAATTTACACCAGCCCTATTCTAGCCCTAAAAACACCCCTATCCTACCCCTAATTAATTTTATTTTAACCCCAAAAACAGCCCTATCAACAGCCTAAAACAATCTTATTATAGCCTTAATTTACATTTAATTTAGCCCTAAAAACAACCCTCTTTTAGCTCTAATTTACACTAATTCTAGCCCTATAAACACCCCTATTCCCTTTCCACTACTATTCTATTTTAGCCCTAAATTAAACCTAGCCCTAAAATCTGCCCTATTCTAGCAATAAAATCTGCCCTATTCTAGCTCTAATCCACCCCCCCCTATTCCAGCCCTAAAACGCCCTTATTCTATTCTAGCCCATAAAAACAGCCCTATTCTAGCAATGAAACACCCCTATTTAAGCCCTAAAAATAACCTTGTTCTAGCCTTAATTGACACTACTTTTAGCCCTAAAAACAGCCCTCTTCTAGTTCTCAACACAAACCTATTCTAGCCTTAATTTACACTAATCCTAAAAACAGCCCTTATATACCCCTATTCTAGCCCTAAAATCAATTCCCTTTTTTGCCCTAATTTAAACTAATTTTAACCATAAAAAACAGCCCTATTCTTCCAATAAAACAGCAAAACCGTTATTCTAGCCCTAATTAACACCAATAACGCCATTCAAACAGCCATAATCTATCCCTAAAAACACCCCTATTCCAGCCCTAATTTACACTAATTCTAGCCCTAATAACACCCCTATTCGTCCTAAAACACCCCTATTTTAGCCTAAAGTACCCATGTTGTGGCCCTAAAACACCCCCTATTCTACACTAATTCTAGACCTAAAAACACCCCTATTTGAGCACTAATTTACACTTATTCTAGCCCTAAAAACACCCATATTCGAGCTCTAATTAAAATGAATTTTAGCCCTAAAAACAGCCCTATTTCACACTAATTCTAGCCCTAATAATACCCCTATTCTTCCTTTAATTTTATTTTAGCCCTAAATTAAACTAATTCTAGCCCCAAAAACAGCCCTATTTTAGCCCTAGCAACAATCCTATTCTAGCCCTAATTTACACTAATTCTAGCCCTAAAATTCAAACCCTAATAACACCCCTATTCCAGCCTTAAAACACCTTATTTTACACTAATTCTAGCCCTAAAAAGAGCTCTATTCTATCCCTAAAAACACCCCTATTGCAGCCCTAATTTGCGCTGATTCTAGCCCTAAACATACGCCTTTTCGAGCAATAATTTACACTAATTCTAGCCCTAAAAACACCCATATTCGAGCCCTAATTAAAATGAATTCTAGCTCTAAAAACAGCCCTATTCTAGCCCTAATTTACACTAATTCTAGCCCTAAAAAGAGCCCTATTCTATCCCTAAAAACACCCCTATTCCAGCCCTTACTTACACTAATTCTAGCCCTAATAACACCCCTATTCCAGCCCTAAAACACCCTTATTCTAGCCCTAATTTACACTGATTCTAGCCCTAAAAACACCCCTATTCCAGCCCTAAATTACACTGATTATAGCCCTAAAACACCATATTCGAGCCCTAATAGGACCCCTATTCCAGCCCTAAAACACCCTTATTCTAGCCCTAAAACAACCTTATTCTAGCCCTATTTTACACTAGTTCTAGCCCTAAAAAGAGCCCCATTCAATCTCTAAAAACACCCCTAATTGAGCCCCTTTTAGCCCTAAAAACAGCCCTCTTCTATTCCTAAACACAAACCTATTCTAGCCTTAATTTACATTAATCCTAGCCCTAAAGACAGCCCTTATATACCCCTATTCTTAACCTATTTTACAATAATTCTAGCCCTAAAAAGAGCCCTATTCTATCCCAAAAAACACCCCTATTCTAGCCTTAATTGAGACTACTTTTAGCCGTAAAAACAGCCCTTATATACCTTTATTCTAGCCCTATTTTACACTAATTCTAGCCCTGAAATTATTTTTATTCCCCTAGCCCTAATTTACATTAATACCAGCAATATTCTAGCCCTAAACACGATTCTATTCTAGCCTTAATTGACACTTTTAGCCCTAAACTTTTAGCCCTAAACACTTTTAGCCCTAAAACAGCCCCTTTCTAGCCCTAACAACAATCCTATTCCATCCCTAATTTACACTGATTCTAGCCCTAAAAACAGCCCTATTCTAGCCCTAGCAAAAATCCTATTCTAGCCCTAATTTAAACTAATTCTAGCCCTTAAAAGATCCCTATTCAATCTCTAAAAACGATTCTATTCTAGCCTTTACTTACATTAATTCTACCCCTAAAAACAGCTCTATAGCCCTAAAAACACCCCTATCCTACCCTTAATTAATTTTAATTTAGCCCAAAAAACAACCCTATTATAGCCCTAAAAAGACCCTTATTATAGCCCTATAAAAGCCCTATTCTGACCCTAAAACAATCCTATTCTAGCCCTAAAAGAACCCATATCCTATCCCTAAAAACACCCCTATTACAGCCCTAATTTACAATAATTTTAGACCTAATAACACCCCTATCCCAGCCCTAAAACACATTTATTATTTACATGCCCTATAAACAATCCTCTTTTAGCTCTAATTTACACTAATTCTAGCCCTAAAAACTGCCTATTCTAGCCCTAAAAATAACCCTGTTCTAGCCTTAATTGATACTAATTCTAGCCCTAAAAAGAGCCTATTTTTACCCTAAAAACACCCCTATTTCAGCCCTAATTTACAATAATTCTAGCCCTAATAACATCCCTAAAACACTCCTATTGTAGCCTGAAGTGGCCAAATTCTAGCTCTTAAACACACCTATTCTACACTAATTCTAGCCGTAAAAACAATCCTATTCTAGCCCGAATTTACATTATTAACCATAAAACAGCCTTATTCTAGCCCTGAAAACGCTTCTATTCTAGCCCTAAAATCAATTTTATCTAGCTCTAAAAACACCCCTATTATAGCCTTAATTTACATTTATTTTAGCCCTAAAAGCAACCATCTTTTAGCTCTAATTTACTCTAATTCTAGCCCTATAAACACCCCTATTCCAGCTTTAAAAATACCCATATTCTTTCCTACTATTCTATTTTAGCCCTAAATTAAACCTAGTCCTAAAAACTGCCCTATTCTAGTAATAAAAACAACCTATTCTAGCTCTAACCCCCCCCCCCTATCCCAGCCCTAAAACGCTCCTATTTTATTCTAGGCCTAATTTAAACTTATTCTAGCCCATAAAAACAGCCCTATGAAACACACAAACCAGCAATGAAACACCCCTATTTAAGCCCTAAGTTCTAGCCTTAATTGACACTACTTTTAGCCCAAAAAATCCTATTCTAGCCCTAAAAACAATCCTATTCTAGCCTTAATTTACATTAATTCTACCCCTAAAAACAGCTCTATTCAATCCCTAAAAACACTCCTATTCTAGCCTTAATTGACACTACTTTTAGCCCTAAAAACAGACCTCTTTTAGTCCTCAACACAAAATCTATTTTATTTTTCACTAATTCTAGCCCTAACAACAATCCTATTCTAGCCCTATATTACACTAATTCTAGCAATAAAAAGAACCCTATTCTATGCCTAACAATACCCCTATTACAGCCCTAATTTGCACTAATTCTAGCCCCAAAAAGAGCCCTATTCAATCCCTAAATACACCCCTATTCTAGCCTTAATTGAGACTACTTTTAGCCCTAAAAACAGCTCTCTTCTATTCCTAAACACAAACCTATTCTAGCCTTAATTTACACTAATCCTAGCCCTAAAGACAGCCCTTATATACCCCAATTATACACTTATTCTAGCCCTAAAAACACACATATTCGAGCCCTAATAAAAATGAATTCTAGCCCTAAAAACACCCCTATTCCACACTAGTTCTAGCCCTGAAAACACCCTATTATTTCCCTCTATTCTATTTTAGCCCTAAATTAAACTAATTGTAGCCCTAATAACTGCCCTATTCTAGCATAAAAACATTCCTATTCTAGCCTATTAACACACGCCTATTCGAGCAAAATTTACACTAATTCTAGCCCTAAAAACAGCCCTATTCCAGCCCTTATTTACACTAATTCTAGCCCAAATAACATCCCTATTCCAGACCTAAAACACCCTTATTCTAGCCTTATTTTAGACTAATTCTAGCCCTAAAAAGAGCCCTATTCAATCCCTAAAAACACCCCTATTTCAGCCCTAATTTTCACTGATTCTACCCCTAAAAACACCCCTATTCGAGCACTAATTTACACTGATTCTAGCCCTAAAAAAACACCCATATTCGAGCCCTAATAGCACCCCTATTCCAGCCCTAAAACACCCTTATTCTAGCCCTATTTTACACTAATTCTAGCCCTAAAAAGAGCCCTATTCCATCTCTAAAAACACCCCTATTCTAGCCTTAATTGACACTACTTTTAGCCCTAAAAACAGCCCTCTTCTATTCCTAAACACAAACCTATTCTAGCCTTAATTTACATTAATCCTAGCCCTAAAGACAGCCCTTATATACCCCTATTTTTGCTCTATTTACACTAATTCTTGAACTAAAAAGAGCCCTATTCCCTAAAAACACCCCTATTGCAGCCCTAATTTACACTGATTCTAGCCCTAAAAACACCCCTATTCGAGAAATAATTTACACTAATTCTAGCCCTAAAAACACACATATTCGAGCCCTAATAAAAATGAATTATAGCCCTAAAAACGGCCCTATTCTAGCCCTAGAAAAAATCCTATTCTAGCCCTAATTTAAACTAATTCTAGCCCTAAAAAGAGCCCTATTCCCTATCCCTAACAATACCCATATTGCAGCCCTAATTTGCACTGATTCTAGCCCTAAACACACGCCTATTCGAGCAATAATTTACACTAATTCTAGCCCTAAAAAGAGCCCTATTCAATCCCTAAATACACCCCTATTCTAGCCTTAATTGAGACTACTTTTAGCCGTAAAAACAGCCCTTATATACCTTTATTCTAGCCCTATTTTACACTAATTCTAGCCCTGAAATTATTTTTATTCCCCTAGCCCTAATTTACATTAATACCAGCCCTATTCTAGCCCTAACAACAATCCTATTCCATCCCTAATTTACACTAATTCTAGCCCTAAAAACACCCATATTCGAGCCCTAATTAAAATGAATTCTAGCCCTAAAAACAGCCATATTCTAGCCCTAAACACGATTCTATTCTAGCCTTAACTTACATTAATTCTACCCCTAAAAACAGCTCTATAGCCCTAAAACACCCCTATCCTACCCCTAATTAATTTAATTTAGCCCAAAAAACAGCCCTATTGTAGCCCTAAAAAGACCCTTATTCTAGCCCTATAAAAGCCCTATTCTGGCCCGAAAACAATCCTATTCTAGCCCTAAAAGAACCTAATCCTATCCCTAAAAACACCCCTATCCCAGCCCTAATTTACAATAATTCTAGCCCTAATAACACCCCTATTCCAGCCCTAAAACACATTTATTATTTACATGCCAAACAATTACAAACAATCCTCTTTTAGCTCTAATTTTTCTTAATTCTAGCCCTAAAAACTGCCCTATTCTAGCCCTAAAAATAACCCTGTTCTAGCCTTAATTGATACTAATTCTAGCCCTAACAAGAGCCTTTATATTTTTATTAGGGCTCGAATATGTGTGTTTTAGGGCTAGATTAGTGTAAATAATTTCTCGAATAGGGGTGTTTTTAGGGCTAGAATCAGTGTAAATTAGGGCTGGAATAGGGGTGTTTTTAGTTCTAGAATTAGTGTAAAATAGGGCAAAATATATATAAGGGGGTACCCTTATATATATTTTTGCCCTATTTTACACTAATTCTAGAACTAAAAACACCCTATTCCAGCCCTAATTTACACTGATTCTAGCCCTAAAAACACCCCTATTCGAGAAATTATTTACACTAATTCTAGCCCTAAACACACATATTGAGCCCTAATAAAAATAAATTCTAGCCCTAAAAATAGCTCTAGCAAAAATCCTATCCAAAAGCCCAAAAAACAGCCCTATTGTAGCCCTAAAAACACCCCTATCCCAGCCCTAATTTACAATGATTCTAGCCCTAATAACACCCCTATTCCAGCCCTAAAACACCCTTATTCTAGCCCTATTTTACACTAATTCTAGCCCTAAAAAGAGCCCTATTCCCTATCCCTAACAATACCCATATTGCAGCCCTAATTTGCACTGATTCTAGCCCTAAACACACGCCTATTCTAGCCCTAATTTACAAAAATTCTAGGCCCAAAAAAGAGCCCTATTCTATCCCTAACAATACCCCTATTACAACCCTAATTTACACTAAATCTAGCCCTAAAAAGATCCCTATTTAATCTCCTACACCCCTATTCTAGACTTAATTGACACTACTTTTAGCCGTAAAAACAGATACCTTTATTCTAGCCCTATTTTACACTAATTCTAGCCCTGAAAACATTTTGATTCCCCTAGCCCTAATTTAGCCCTATTCTTTTCTTTAAGTCCTATTCTAGCCCTAACAACAATCCTATTTTAGCCCTAATTTACACTGATTCTAGCCCTAAAAACACCCATATTCGAACCCTAATTAAAATGAATTCTAGCCCTAAAAACAGCCCTAGCAAAAATCCTATTATAGCCCTAATTAACACTAATTCTAGCCCTTAAAAGATCCCTATTCAATCTCTAAAAACACCCCTATTCTTTCCCTCTATTCTATTTTAGCCCTAAATTAAAACTAATTGTAGCCCTAATAACTGCCCTATTCTAGCAATAAAAACATTCCTATTCTAGCCCTAAAAACAACCAATTCTAGCCCTAAAAACACCCCATTCAGCCCTAAAACACCCTATTAATTAAAACATATTCTAGCCCCTAAAAAACAGCCCTATTCTAGCCCTATTTTACACTAATTCTAGCCCTAAAGCCCTATTAAAGCCCCCTAAAAACACCCCTATTAAAACCTTAATTGACACTATTTTTAGCCCTAAAAACAGCCCCTTACTAGTCCTAAACACAAACCTATTCTAGCCTTAATTTACACTAATCCTAGCCCTAAAAAACAGCCCTTATATACCCCAACTTTACACTAATTCTAGCCCTGAAAACATTTTTATACTAGCCCTAATTTACACCAGCCCTATTCTAGCCCTAAAAACAATCCTTTCTAACCCTAAACACGATTCTATTCTAGCCTTAACTTACATTAATTTCTACCCCTAAACACAGCTCTATAGCCCTAAAAACACCCTTATTATAGCCCTAAAAAGACCCTTATTCTAGCCGTATAAAAGCCCTATTCTGGCCCTAAAACAATCCTATTCTAGCCCTAAAAGAACCCATATTCTATCCCTAAAAACACCCCTATTCCAGCCCTAATTTACACTAATTCTAGTCCTAATAACACCCCTATTCCAGCCCTAAAACACTCCTATTGTAGCCTGAAGTAGCCATATTCTAGCCCTTAAACACCCCTATTCTACACTAATTCTAGCTGTAAAAACAATCCTATTCTAGCCCGAATTTACAATATTAACTTTGAAACGGCTTTTTTTCTAGCCCTGAAAACACCCCTATTCTAGCCCTAAAAACAATTTTATCTAGCTTTAAAACACCCCTATTATAGCCTTAATTTACACTACTTTTAACCCTAAATACAGCCCTATTCCAGCCCTAAAAACAATCTTATTCTAGCCTTAATTTACATTTATTCTAGCCCTAAAAACAATCCTCTTCCAGCTCAAATTTACACTAATTCTAGCCCTATAAACACCCCTATTCTTTCTTACCATTCTATTTTAGCCCTAAATTAAACCTAGCCCTAAAAACTGCCCTATTCTAGCAATAAAAACACCCTATTCTAGCCCTAAAAAACACCCCTATACCAGCTCTAAAAACACTCATATTCGAGCCCTAATTAAAATGAATTTTAGCCCTAAAAACAAGCCCTATTTCACACTAATTCTAGCCCTAAAAACACCCCTATTCTTCCTTCAATTCTATTTTAGCCCTAAATTAAACTAATTCTAGCCCCAAAAACAGCCCTATTCTAGCCCTAGCAACAATCCTAGTCTAGCCCTAATTTACACTAATTCTAGCCCTAAAAAGAGCCCTATTCAATCCCTAAAAACACCCATATTCCAGCCCTCACTTACACTAATTCTAGCCCAAATAACATCCCTATTCCAGACCTAAAACGCCCTTATTCTAGCCCTATTTTACACTAATTCTAGCCCTAAAAAGAGCCCTATTTAATCTCTAAAAACACCCTATTGACAACTACCGACCTTAATTGACACTACTTTTAGCCTAAATAACAGCCCTCTTCTATTCCTAAACACAAACCTATTCTAGCCTTAATTTACACCGATTCTAGCCCTTAAAACAATCATATTCTAGAACTAAACACGATTCTATTCTAGCCTTAATTGACACTACTAAAACAGCCCCTTTCTAGCCCTAACAACCACTAATTCTACCAGCCACTAATTCTACCTAAAAAAACCCATATTCGAGCCCTAATTAAAATGAATTCTAGCACTAAAAACAGCCCTATTCTAGCAATAAAAGCACCCCTATCCTTGCACCCCTATCCACCCTACCCTTGCCCTAAAAACACCGCTATTCTAGCCTAATTTACTCTAAATTAGCCCTAATAACACCCCTATGCCAGCCCTAAAACATCCCTATTTTAGCCTAAAGTACCCATGTTATGGCCCTAAAACACAGCCTATTATACACTAATTCTGACCTAAAACCAGCCCTATTCTAGCCCTATTTCACACTAATTCTAGCCCTAAAAAACACCCCTATTCCATCCCTAAAATCACCTTTATTCAGCCCTTACTTACACTAATTTAGCCCTAAGAGCAACCCCGATTCCAGCCATAAAACACCCTTATTCCAGCCCTAAAAAGAGCCCTATTCAATCTCTAAAAACACCTCATTCTAGCCTTAATTGACACTACTTTTAGCCCTAAAAACAGCCCTCTTCTATTCCTAAACACAAACCTATTCTAGCCTTAATTTACACTAATCCTAGCCCTAAAGACAGCCCTTATATACCCCTATTCTTGCCCTATTTTACACTAATTCTAGCCCTAATAACACCCCTATTCCAGCCCTAAAACACCCTTATTCTAGCCCTTTTTACACTAATTCTAGACCTAAAAAAAATCCCTCCCTACACCCCTATTGCAGCCCTAATTTGCACTGATTCCAGCCCTAAAAAACACCCCTATTCGAGCAATAATTTTTCACTAATTCTAGCCCTAAAAAACACCCATATTCCAGCCCTCACTTACACTAATTCTAGCCCTAATAAAACCCCTATTCCAGCCCTAAAACACCCTCATTCTAGCCCTAAAAAGAGCCTCATTTACCCCTAACAATACCCCTATTCCAGCCCTAATTTACACTGATTCTAGCCCTAAAAAACACCCCTATTCGAGCACTAATTTACAAATGATTCTAGCCCTAAAAGCACCCAAAGTCGAGCCCTAATAGCCCCTAAAACACCCTTTATTCTAGCCCTACTAGTTCTAGCCCTAAAAAGAGCCCTATTCAATTTCTAAAAACACCCCTATTGCAGCCCTAATTTGCACTAATTCTAGCCCTATTCAATCCATAAAAACACCCCTATTCTAGCCGTAATTGACAAAACCTTTTAGCCCTAAAAACAGCCCTTTTCTAGCAACAACAATCCCATTCTAGCCCTAACAACATCCCATTCTGCCCTAATTTACACTAATTCTAGCCCCAAAAAGAGCCCTATTCTATCCCTAAAAACACCCCTATTCAAGCAATAATTTCACTAATTCTAGCCCTAAATACACATATTCGAGCCCTAATAAAAATGAAAATTTTAGCCCTAAAAAAAACAGCCCTAGCAAAAATCCTATTCTAGCCCTAATTTACAATAATTCGGCCCTAAAAAGAGCCCTATTCTATCCCCCTATAATACCCCTATTACAGCCTAATTTGCACTAATTCTAGCCTTAAAAAGAGCCTATTCATCCCTAAATACACCCTATTCTAATTGACCTTAATTGACACTACTTTTAGCCCTAAAAACAGCCCTCTTTTAGTCCTAAACACAAACCTATTCTAGCCTTAATTTACACTAATCCTAGCCCTAAAAACAGCCCGTATATACCCCTATTCTAGCCCTATTTTACACTAATTCTAGCCCTGAAAACATTTTTATTCCCCTAGCCCTAATTTACACTAATACACAGCCCTAAAAACAATCCTATTCTAGCCTAAAAAACGATTCTATTCTAGCTTTAATTGACTACTTTTAGCCCTAAAACAGCCCCTTTCTAGCCCTAACAACAATCCTATTCTATCCCTAATTTACACTAATTCTAACTCTAAAAACACCCCTATTCTAGCCTTAATTGACACTACTTTTAGCCCTAAAAAAACAGCCCTTTTCTGGCCCTAAAACTAAATCCTATTCTAGTCCTAAAAATTCCATTCTATCCCTAAAAAACACTATTCTAGCCCTAATTTACCAAATTCTAGCCCTTAAAAGACCCCTACTCATTCTCTAAAAACACCCCTATTCTAGCCTTAATTGACACTACTTTTAGACCTAAAAACTGCCCTCTTCTTGTCCTGAACACAAACCTGTTTTTAGCTTAATTTACACTAATCCTAGCCCTGAAAACATTTTCATTCTAGCCCTAATTTACACCACCCTATTCTAACCCTAAAAACAATTCTATTCTAGCCCTAAACCGATTCTATTCTAGCCTTAACTTACATTAATTCTACCCCTAAAATCAGCTCTTATAGCCCTAAAAAAAACCTATCCCACCCCTAATTAATTTAGCCCAAAAAACAGCCCTATTATAGCCCTAAAAAGACCCTTATTCTAGCCCTGTAAAAGCCCTACTCTGGCTGTAAAACAATCCTATTCTAGCCCTAAAAAGCACCATTTCCTATCCCTAAAAACACCCCTATTCTAGCCCTAATTTACTATAATTCTAGCCCTAATAACACCCCTTTTCCAGCCCTAAAACACATTTATTATTACATGTCTTTTAAACAATCCTCTTTTAGCTCTTATTTACACTAATTCTAGTCCTAAAAACTGCCCTATTCTAGCCCTAAAAATAACCCTGTTGCCCCTTAATTGACGCTACTTTTAGCCCCAAAAACCTATTCTTGCCCTAATTTAAACTTATTCTAACCATAAAAAACAGCCCTATTCTAGACTTAATTGACACTACTTTTAGCCCTAAAAATCCTATTCAATCCCTAAAAACACCCCTATTCTAGCCTTAATTTACACTAATCCTAGACCTGAAAATATTTTTATTCCCCTAGCCCTAATTTACACTAATACCAGCCCTCTTCTAGCCCTAACAACAATCCTATTCTAGCACTAATTTACACTAATTCTAGCCCTAAAAAGAGCCCTATTCTATCCTTAAAAACACCCCTATTCCACACTAGTTCTAGCCCTGAAAACACCCCTATTCTTTCCCTCTATTCTATTTTAGCCCTAAATTAAACTAATTGTAGCCCTAATAACTGCCCTATTCTAGCAATAAAAACACCCTATTCCACACTAGTTCTAGCCCTGAAAACACCCCTATTCTTTCCCTCTATTCTATTTTAGCCCTAAATTAAACTAATTGTAGCCCTAATAACTGACCTATTCTAGCAATAAAAACATTCCTATTGTAGCCCTAAAAGCAACCTATTCTAGCCCTAAAACACCCTTATGTTGTTATTTAAACTTATTCTAGCCCCTAAAAACACCTTATTCTATCCCTTATATACCCTAGTTTACACTAATTCTAGCCCTAAAAACACCCACATTGACCACATTCTAGCCTTGAGACTACTTTTAGCCCTAAAACAGCTATTTACTAGCCCTAACAACAATATCCTTCTATTCTATTTTAGCCCTAAATTAAACTAATTGCAGCCCTAAAAACATTTTTATTCTAGCCTTAATTTGCATTAATTCTACCCCTAAAAAACAGCCCTATTCTAGCAATGAAACACCCCTATTTAAGCCCTAAAAATAACCGTTCTAGCCTTAATTGACACTACTTTCAGCCCTAAAAATCCTATTCTAGCCCTAAAAACAATCCCATTCTAGCCTTAATTTACATTTATTCTAGCCCTAAAAACAATCCTCTTCCAGCCCGAATTTACACTAATTTACACCACTTAACAGTAAATTTAGCCCTAAAGCTCTATTCTAGCCTTAAAAGAACCCATATTCTATCTCTAAAAACACCCCTTTTCTAGTCATAATTTACCTAGCCCTAAAAAGAGCCCTATTCCATAACTAAAAACACCCCTATTCCAGCTTTAATTTACACTAAATCAACCTTTAAAAACGGACCCATTCTAGCCGTAAAACAGCCCTGTTCTGGCCCTTAAAAGACCCTTATTCTAGCCCTAAATAACACCAATAACCACCCGTAAAACGGCCCTATTCTAGCCCTGAAAACACCCCTATTGTAGCCTTAGAAACAATTTTATTCAAGCTTTAATTTAAACTGATTTAAGCCCTAAAAACAGCCCTGTTCTAGCCCTAAAACACCCCTAGTCTAGTCCTAAAAGTAGCCATTCTAGCCCTAACACAGCCTTATTCTAGCCCTAAAAACAATCCTATTCTAACCCTATTTACATAATTCTAGCCCTAAAACAAAACTATTCTAGCCCCTATTCTTTCCTTTTATTCTATTTTATTCTAGCCCTAATTTAAACTTATTGTAGCCCTAAAAACAGCACTATTCCAGCAATGAAAACACCCCTATTTTAGCCTTAAAAACAGCCCTCTTCTAGCCCTAAAACACCCATATTCTAGCCCCTAATTAACAGTAATTTTAGCCCTCAAACAGTCCTATTCTGGCCCTAAAAAGACCCTTATTCTAGCCCTAAAACACCCCTATTCTAGCCCTAATTTACACTAATACTTGCCCTAAAAACAGCCTCAACAGCAATCCTATATTAGCCCTAATTTACACTAATTCTACCCCTAAAACAGCCCAATTGTAGCCCTAAAAACACCCCTATTCTATCCCTAAAAACACCCCTATTCTAGCCTTAATTAACACTAATAACGCTTAAAAAACAGCCCTTTTCTAGCTATAAAAACACCCATATTCTAGCACTAAACACAATCCTATTCTAGCCCTAATATACACTAATAACGCCCTTAAAAAAGCCCTATCTAGCCCCCCCTAAAAACAATCCTTTTCTAGCCCTACTTTACACTAATTCTAGCGCTAATTTACACTAATTCTAGACTTTAGAACAGCCCTATGCTAACCCTAAAAACACCCATTTTCTACCCCTAAAAACGTTCATATTCTATCCTTATAACGACCTTAAAACAGCTTATTCTAGCCCTGAAAACATCCCTATTCTAGCCTACAAACAATTTCTTGTCCTAAAAACACTACTATTCTAGCCCTAAAAAGAATCCCTCAATAGCCCTAATTTAGACCCATTTAAGCCCTAAAAACACCCATATTCTAGCCCAAAATTACACCTATATTCTAGTCCAAGAAACACATTAATAATAACACATTAGTAACAACTAACTACTTGACTGAACTTACTAACTACTTAACCTAATTCCTAACTAGCGTCGGGCAGAAGCAAGGTACACTTACGGGACCAATACTTTGCCCCAGGGAAGTCCATCTAAGCAACGGGGACCCGCACTGTAGGACTCGAAAACTTCCCCAGGACCCTTATTCTAGCCCTAAAAACAACCTTTTCTAGCTCTAAAAACCCCCCTATTCCAGCCCTAAAACACCCCTATATTCGAGCCCTAATTAAAATGAATTTTTGCTCTAAAAACAGCCCTATTCTAGCCTTAATTGACACTACTTTTAGCCCTAAAAACAGCCCTTCTAAAAACAATCTTATTCTAGCCTTAATTTACATTTATTATTTAAATGCCCTATAAACAATCCTCTTTTAGCTCTAATTTACACTAATTCTAGCCCTAAAAACTGCCCAATTTTAGCAATAAAACCACCCTATTCTAGCCCTAAAAACAACCTTTTCTAGCTCTAAAAACCCCCCTATTCCAGCCCTAAAACACCCCTATATTCGAGCCCTAATTAAAATGAATTTTTGCTCTAAAAACAGCCCTATTCTAGCCTTAATTGACACTACTTTTAGCCCTAAAAACAGCCCTATTCCAGCCCTAAAAACAATCTTACTCTTGCCTTAATTTACATTTATTATTTACATGTCCTATAAACAATCCTCTTTTAGCTCTAGTTTACACTAATTCTAACCCTAAAAACTGCTCTATTTAAGCAATAAAACCACCCCTATTCTAGCCCTAAAAACAACCTATTCTAGCTCTAAAAACCCCCATATTCCAGCCCTAAAACACCCCTATATTCGAGCCCTAATTAAAATGAATTTTAGCCCTAAAAACAGCCCTATTCTAGCCCTAAAAACATCCCTATTCCAGTCCTAAAACACCCCTATTTAAGCCTAAAGTAGCCATATTCTAGCCCTCAAACATCCCTATTCTAGCCGTATTTCACACTATTTCTAGCCCTAAAAACACCAATATTCTTCCTTTTATTCTATTTTAGCTATAAATTAAACTTATTCTATCCCTAAAAAGAGCCCTATTCTATCCCTAAAATCACCCATATTCCAGCCCTCACTTGCACTAATTCTAGCCCTAAAAAGAGCCCCATTCTATCCCTAACAATACCCCTATTGCATCCCTAATTTGCACTAATTCTAGCCCTAAAAAGAGCCCTATTCAATCCCTAAAAACACCCCTATTCCAGCCCTAATTTACACTGATTCTAGCCCTAAAAACACCCATATTCGAGCCCTAATTAAAATGAATTCTAGCCCTAAAAACAGCCCTATTCTAGCCCTAGCAAAAATCCTATTCTAGCCCTAATTTACACTAATTCTAGCCCTAATAACCCCTATTCCAGGCCGAAAACACCCTTATTATAGCCCTATTTTATACTAATTCTAGCCCTATTCAATCTCTAAAAACACACCTATTCTAGTCTTAATAGACACTACTTTTAGCCCTAAAAACAGCCCTCTTCTATTCCTAAACACAAACCTATTCTAGCCTTAATTTACACTAATCCTAGCCCTAAAGACAGCCCTTATATACCCCTATTCTTGCCCTATTTTACACTAATTCTAGCCCTAAAAAGAGCCATATTCAATCCTAAAAACACCCCCATTCCAGCTTTAAAAACACCCCCATTCTTTCCTACTATTCTATTTTAGCCCTAAATTAAACCTAGCCCTAAAATCTGCCCTATTCCAGCCCTAAAAACAACCTATTCTAGCTCTAAAAAATCCCCCTATTCCAGCACTAAAACACCCCTATTTTATTCTAGCATAAAAACAGCCCTATTCTAGCAACAAAACACCTAATAATATTTAAGCCCTAAAAATAACCTTGTTCTAGCCTTAATTGACACTACTTTTAGCCCTAAAAACAGCCCTCTTCTAGTTCTCAACACAAACCTATTCTAGCCTTAATTTACACTAATCCTAAAAACAGCCCTTATATACCCCTATTCTAGCCCTAAAATCAATTCCCTTTTTTGCCCTAATTTAAACTAATTTTAACCATAAAAAACAACCCTATTCTGGCAATAAAAGCAGCCCTATTCTTAACCTAAAAACACCGTTATTCTAGCCCTAATTAACACCAATAACGCCAATCAAACAGCCATAATCTATCCCTAAAAACACCCCTATTCCAGCCCTAATTTACACTAATTCTAGCCCTAATAATACCCCTATTCCAGCCCTAAAACACCCCTATTTTAGCCTAAAGTACCCATGTTCTGGCCCTAAAACACCCCCTATTCTACACTAATTCTAGATTCCTAAAACCAGCCCTATTCTAGCCCTAAAAACACCCCTCTTCTAGTCCTAAACACAAACCTATTCTAGCCTTAATTTACACTAATCCTAGCCCTGAAAACATTTATATTCTAGCCCTAATTTACACCAGCCCTAAAAACAATCCTATTCTAGCCCTAAACACGATTCTATTCTAGCCTTTACTTACATTAATTCTACCCCTAAAAACAGCTCTATAGCCCTAAAAACACCCCTATCCTACCCTTAATTAATTTTAATTTAGCCCAAAAAAAAACCTATTGTAGCCCTAAAAAGACCCTTATTCTAGCCCTCAGGCATGAAAGTGCAAACTAATCAAAAAGGCTGAACACTGAATTCAATTTTTTTGCACTATCGGCGTAACGACGTAAAACCAATTAGAAATTTAGTCATATTAGTTCCTATAAAATACACACATATAAAATAATGCTTAAATAATGTAATTTAGTTTTACTTTAAAACTGTATATCGATGCCATATTAAATCATATTTAATAAAAAAACCTGATAACTAATGAATTACTCTTACTAGATAAATGTAAAATCATAACACAATTACCATTTAAGAGTTTAGATCATCCCATTACGTTGCAAGCATGGCTCTATTTATATAAAAAAAATTCAAAACTTTCAAAAAAATTCTTGACTACCTCTTTGGGATTGAAATCCCCAACTTTTGGTCTTTCAATACATATCCTTATTAACATGGTTCATACAAAGTTAAAAAAAATTCAAACACTTTTCCGAAAAAAAAAAAAATTCAAGGACTCGAAATTCACTAACAACCTGAATATATAAAGTTTC